>JAVJIF010011130.1:0-165885 GCA_038442645.1 Agave tequilana | reverse complement strand
TTCAATTGGTATCATTGAATCGTTTCAATTGTATCAATATTGACATTCTTTTTGTATACTCATATATATGTTTTATATATATATGCTAACTCTTCATATAGTATTATTTCGATTGGTATCTAATTTTCATACATATATATATGCTTTAAATTGTGCTCAAAGATATCACAAATTTGAGTTATGCTAAGCTTGATTTTAATGCATATCATATTTCAATTGATTAGTTTTTAATGGTATTTATACAAGCTTATGCATCGTTTTATTTGGTATTTCATAAAGGGGGAGAAAATTCGTATTTCATCTTTCAATTGGTATTTGGTTTACCTTTGATTTTCACTCCCATACTTTATGATGAAAAATGATTGAAAAATTGATATTGATTTTATTTTGGTATCATATGCTCTTAATGAAAATTATCTTCAATTGGTAATCCATATATTTCAATTGGTATCTATTGATCTATTCATTTCAATTGGTAAATTTAAATTGGTATCAAAATTTTCTTTCAATTGGTATCAAGAAGAATTGGTAATCAAGTCTATCTATATATCTTTCAGTTTGGTATCAAAATTTTGATTGGTTTCTTGAGACTTGTTTTCAATGCCTCATTTACCTTCAATTGACATTTCTTAAAAAAATTTTATGATCACTTTCAATTGGTATCATGATTCACTTATATTGATATTTTTTTTCAATTGGTATCATGTTGGAAGAATATGTTTTATTATTTACTTGGACCCCTTTGTTGATGATTGACAAAAGGGGTAGAAGTATTTAGTATTTTGAGTTTATATGCATGATTTTTCTATGCATGATTTTTTATTTATTTATTTACAAAAAGAGGGAGAAGTATTTTGTTGTTTTGCTTTATACTTCTCTTATTGTTTTTGTTTTGTTGATATCAAGAATTTTATATTGATTATCTTCTAATTGGTATCAAGAGCATTATTTAAAGAACTTGTTTACGTAAAAAGAAATAATTTATTTTGATATTAAAAGCTTGTTTTATGCATGTTTATGCATTTTCATGTTTAATATCTTATTGTTTATTGCTATGCATGAGTTAGGGGGAGCTTCTTTGAAGCTTAACTTTAATCCATGCATATATAACTCCATGAGTTTTTGTCATCATCAAAAGGGGGAGATTGTTTGCCCAGAGGCCTTCCACTCTAGTTTTGATGATGATTAACTCATGTAGTTATGTTTACTAATAATCTTGTAATGTTTAGTTTCAGATCTCTAACCAAAATATTAGTAGGTGATTAGCTTCAATAAAGATGGTTTGGAAGCTTTCACATGGTGATTTCAGAGCCCGAGCATCAAGATCATATATAGCACTCGTTGGAGTCAAACTCGGTGGATCACGGTTTGGATCGAGTCGGCTTGAAGACGGAGTTCATCAAGAAGACTTCGGTACATGTTTTAGTTTAGTTTTTAGATCCATTTGTAAAGACTAGATAGTGTGGTATGCTCAAGTTCACAACACACACACGTGTTTAAGTTTTCAAGTTTTGGTTTTTCGGTTTTGGTTTAACCGATCTTGATTTTCATGAATAGATAGATTCAAATAAGTTTACATGGTTTAATGTATTTAGATATGTTCTTTATACATGCATGCTTCATATCTTAGACAAACTTATTTTGATATGCCTATTCATGAGTTTGGTGTTTTGGTATTTTAACAAACATATTTTCGTATTTAAAGTCAAAAACATGGATATATATATGTTTTCATGTAATTGGACTTAGGTCCATATGCAACATGCTTCAAATTGTTTAAGTATCATGTTTTGTATTTGGATGAGTTTTGAACAAAACGAATTTTCTTTTAAAAATCCAAATTTGGAAAATACAGGTTTTGGTTTTCGGCAAAACTTATATAACACAAAAATGGTTCAAAAAGTTGAAATTTGTGTTGAAATTTTTCACACAAGTTTGTATTTCAATGTATTATGCTAAACTATTTTTGTGGATTTTTAGAGTTTTTATGGGATTTTATAGAATAATTAAAACCAAGTTTTTCTGTCCCAAAATATTTTCTGCCAGGCTCTGGCGGTCGACCGGACCGGTCGACCGATGTGCACAAAACGTGCACGCTTGGCCAGCCACTTGGGCCGGTCGACCGAGCGGTCGACCGACTGCAAGTACCACACTCTCGGGTGGGGGCGGTAGACCGACCGGTCGACCGTAAGGCTTGGGCGGTCTTCGACCGGCCAGAGAGCAATTTGCTCTCTGGATTGGGACGGTCGACCGGGCGGTCGACCGAAGCTCCAACGGTCAAATTTTTGACCGTTGGCGGTCGACCGGGCCGGTCGACCGCCAGCCGCCAGGGCTAAAAAACAGCCCCAACGGCTATTTTTTCAATGGGGCTATATATACCCTATTGAGAGGTGTTTTTCCCTAAGTTTTTAAAGAGCCAAAATCTACATTCTCCTAGTGTTTTATCCAAGTTTCAAAAGAGTTTTTAGAGCTTCAAAGTTTTCATCTTCATTTATTTTTAGGGTTTGGAAAAATCAAAGAAATTTGGATTTAGAATATTTGCTTAGTTCTTCATTTCTATCAAATACAAGTTATTTTCCCAAGTACTTTTCTTTGTGTTTTTGTTTCCAAACTCTTGGTTTTTCCACACTAGAGATATATCTCCTATCCTATCTATTTAGGATCTTTTATTTGTGGAAAATTTTGTTTGTGGTTGTGGAAACCACCAAGTGTTGTACCCTCCTTGACTTGTTGTATCCCTCTTTGGTAGAGGTTGATTTGGAGTGGTGGTTAGCTCCCTCTTTGGTAGAGGTTGAGATTGTGGTTTACTCCCTCTAGTGTGAGGTGGAGTTGGTATTGGATTTGTATCCCTCTTTGTGAAGAGGTGGATTGTGTTGTTTGGCTAAGGGCCTACCCCTCTTGTGTGAAGTGGTGATTGCATTGCCTCTGGGTGAGGTTGTATTGGTTGAGAGAGAAGTTAGGTACTCCTGGTTATTGTATTACCCTAAAATCCTCAGTGGAGGTTCCCTGTGTGGGAGTCCTAAGTGGACAAGTTAGTGGATTGGAATCCTTCTCGGTGAAGGCGGGGACGTAGAGCTGGGTGCTCGAACCTCGAAACAAATCTTGTTGTTTGCGTTTGATCCATTGACTCTTACTCTCTCTCTCTTTTATATTGTGCCATTGCATCATTTCATATTGCTCATTCATATTATATGCTTGGCTTGTTTGTGTGTGCCTCACTTGTGCTTAACCACGAGAGCTTCATATAGCACCTCAACTCTTATTCAGAGGAATCAAGAGAGTTAGTCCAGAGCCCTTCACCGGGAATTCGCTACACTCGTTGGTTGCATTAAGTGTTGTTACAATTAGTTTTTAAATTCCGCATTTAGTTCTTTAGATTAGCCTTATCACCTATTCACCCCCTCTAGGTGATTTCACATCTCCACGTCTCTGTTACCTTCCATTGTTTCCAGTCCCCTCTTCTCATGTGGGCCCCACCATTGACTCTCCTCCTCCTGCACTACCACCTCTATCACATACTCCTCCACCCCTCCACCAGCCCCGCCGATGGTCCTTCTCATCGTCCTCATCCTCAGGCTCTCCCAGTCTCCCTCCTACCAGGACCCACATATGGTCAATAGAACATAAGATAACACCAGAACACCAAAAGTCTAGCTAGTCACCCGGTATCCCATGCCCACCTGTCTCATGGCCGATTTGGCCACCACTCCTTTCGAACTCATATGTTTCACGCAAGCTTCTAAAGCTCCTAAGTGGCGCCAGGCAATGGATACTGAGATGAATGTCTTACTTAAGAATAAAAGCTGGTCTCTTGTGCTATACCACCCGACCATGAATCTGGTTGGCTGCAAATGAATTTTCAAGTTAAAACATAAACCTGATGGTTTTGTTGACAGGTATAAGGCCCGCCTGGTGGCCAAGGGTTTTCATCAACAACTAGGATTAGACTATGGTGAGACATTCAGTCCGGTCATCAAACCGACCACTGTCCGTACCGTGTGCAGTCTGGCCGTCTTCAAGAGCTGGTCTATTCGACAGTTGGATGTGAATAATGCATTTTTGCAGGATTTTCTTACTGAGACGGTTTATATGGAGCAACCTTCAGAGTTCATCAATCCCGCTCGTCCCAATCATGTATGCAAGCTTCACCGCAGTATCTATGGCCTCAAACAGGCTCCAGACCTGATTTTCTCGCCTCAGCAGTTATCTAGTCACAATGGGTTTTGTGGGCTCCAAGTCCGACACGTCTCTCTTCCTCCGACGGGTCGGGACAAATCTTCTTCTGGTTCTTATCTATATGGACGACATCATCATCACAGGCAATGACCACGGGCTGTCACTCATCTTATTTAAGAACTAGGCCGGGAGTTCTCATTAAAATCTCGGCCCACTACACTATTTCTTGGGCGTGAAGTGTCACCGTACACCCTCAGGTCTCTTTCTCTTTCAACAGAAGTACATCCGCGACTTACTTCTTCGATCAAGATGGATGGTGTCAAGCCTGTTAGCTCGCCTATGGCTACTTCCTGTAAGCTCTCCAAGATTGTTGGCAAGCCTCTCTCTGACCCCTTTATCTATCGAAATACTGTTGGGGCTCTATAATACCTAAGCTTTATCAGACCCGATATTGCCTTCTCGATGAAAAAGGTCACTCAGTTCATGCAAGTTCCAACCGATGAGCATTAGAGCGCTGTAAAACGGATCCTCCGTTACCTCAAATTTACCATTCAACATGGCCTTTTTCTCTCTCGTCATTTTTCTGTACAGCTTACTACTTACACCGATGCAGATTGGGCAGGGTCGATCGATGATCGAAAATCCGCCAGTGCCTATTGTGTCTTTCTTGGTACAATCTTATTTCTTGGAGCTCGAAGAAGTAGTGCACTGTGACACGATCTAGCACTGAGGCAGAGTATAGGTGCGTGGCCAATGCTGCAGCAGAGGTCGTTTGGTTGCAGTCATTACTTTGTGAGCTTGGAGTTCCACAATCTCCCCCGATAGTTTTCTGTGACAACTTTGGTGCAACATATCTCTCGATCAATCCTATTCGTCACTCACGCTCCAAACATATTGAGATCGACATTCGTTTTGTGCGGGACTATGTCGCTAATGGAGTCCTGAATGTTCGATTTATCAGCACTAAAGACCAACTAGCAGACATCCTTACTAAGCCTTTGAGCTTATTAAGGTTTTCTTTCTTTGCTGAAGAACAAGCTCTCGATTCTTTCGAACCCGCTTTACTTGCGGGGGATGTAAGAGATATCAATGACAACAAACGTCCATGTAAAACATGTGATCCATGTGAAAGAAACCCTCATGAAATCAACCAGATCCTAAAATCTCTTCATGATTATAAGAACACATGAGACTCATGAGCAGATCCTAAAATCTCTCCATGATTATAGGAACACATGGGACTCATGCACCATGTGTTTCTCATTCTCTCTCAATCAATGTTTTCCTATTATTTCTCCTAAATCAGTGTAAACATGTGACCAATATGTGTGTGTGTGTATACACACACACAACCAAGAACTATAGCTAATGGTATTCTGTCTTTGCACAAATAAGTGTTCTTCTTCTTCTTCTTTACCTATTCGCCATTGCTTGTCATTATAGCTAGTAGTTTGATAACAGATATAGACACAATCATTATACTGAAACTATTTACTTCCTCTGCCATAAACTCTTTGTACTGCAGACAAAAGAAACTAAAATTACCTTAACTGCTGCACCATCGGAAGTAGTGCTGGCTGAATAAAGCAATCCATCACTAACTTGCAATGCACAGATGGGACTGGATTTCCCTAGCAGCTTCTTGTTTCCAGTTTGAATTGTTCCTGATGTTCCCGTAGCCAAATCTATTTCCTGAATGTTTCAGTGTTAATTAGTATCTCAGACAACAATAATCAACCGAGTTTTAAGCAGATAATAACGGCTTGTAGTGTAAACAAAGATGAATCTGTGATATGGAGTAGTGACAATAAATCATTAATTTCAGAAACATAAATGATTAACCTTGAGTAATCAGTAAGACAGAACACACCTGGATGCTGTTGTCATGACAACCACAGTAAAGCTTGCCATGGAGAAGAGCTAAGCACTTCACATGCTTGTTGGGATTCAGTAGCTTGGAGCCACCATTCCAAGAAAATACCTAATCAGAAATACAAAAGATAATCTCATTCATTGTTTCCTGATCATTAGAGAAATTATAGATAATAACCAAGTTGTACCGTTCAATTTTTTTTTCCCTTGGAAAAGTGAAGGCCTCATGCAAGTTGTTAAAGAATAGTATTAGAATTAGGATCATAAAACTAATTTTATTGGGAGTAAGAGTTTCCTTATTATGTAACTGGATTCCTATATATGTCCTCAGGTATTGCCCATATCAGTAATACACACATCCAGTTTTTCAGCTGATTTAACATGGTACTATATTCTCTCTTCTTGGACATTCTTTCTCGGCTCTACTTCTATTATGGATACCAGTCTTCTTTCCATTTATAGAATTCACACTTCTTTCTGATTCAATGTCCATCTCGCTTCACATAAAAGACACTCCTAGTTGTTATAAGTCCACATGTGTATGCTAAAGGAATTCACTGACTCACAGTCTACTTTGCTACACGCAAAGAGAGTCAGGCTAAAGTGCTCTGTTGACCGAAACCATCTCTCCAATATATGTTTTATCTTTAGCTCTTCATCCAACATATACCTCTCTCTATCGTCTGATATCTCCTCATCATTATGAACACTTATTCACCTCTCAATGTTTATTTATCATGAGTTTATGAAAGGGTGTTAAAGAAATCAGGTTCTCTCTTCATCATTTTTCAAAGAGTGCCATGAGGGATTGACATCAACCTTAAGATTTCTCAACATATTTTATCAGTCTTATTTTTTCTCTCCCACTAGTTTTCAAACTCACGATGTTTCATCCATTGCGAGTTTGCAAGGGGGTGTTAAAGAATAGTATCAGAATTACAATTATAATACTAGTTGTATTAAGAGTTGGAGTTTTGTTATTTTGTATATGTTTTCCTGTATATATTCTAAGGCATTATCCTCATCAATAATATACAAGTCAGTTCTTCAATTGATTTAACAAAGATCGTTCTTTTGTTTTGACTGATATTAATATGATTTATGGTGTAAGCAGAAACATGTTAGACTAGCGGATCCACCCTACCGATATGGGTTGCGGGTCCAGGCCCAAAACTGACCCGCAAAATCAATCCCAACCCTACCGATGTGGGTCGCAAGTCCAGGCCCAAAACTGACCAGCAAAACTGACCCGCAAAACCATCCCAAACCCTACTAATGTGGGTCATCGGTCCTGGCCCAAACTGACCGGTAAAACTAATTGCACATAGCATATAGGGGTCATATTAGGGCAAGGCGTTGTGGGCCGCTAGATCTCATTAATGGATGAGCTCACTCCTACACAATCCATGTTGCGAGGGAGAGTCAAGGGTGAGTTAGATCTCGCATATCAACTCTTTTTTTCTCATGCACATTGTTATTCACCAGTTGCTTACAAATAGAGGGTTATATATATGCCACTTGTAATGTTGGAGACTAGTAGATCACTAAGCTATTCACACTGTCATGATCTCTTGTGGACTTTCCATCTAATATTCTCTCTTTAGTGATCGTTTTACACAAGGAAATTTTATGATAGATTACAATACATGTTCAAACAAAATTAAAAAATAATTTTTATAAGATAAAAACATCAAATTATTAATAGAAAAATATAATTTTTTTTTTGGGTAGATCTATGATTGCTTGTGTAGTGATGTAGGATTATGTTTAGAACTGTTTAAAGATAGAGAATGATTGTTTTTAACGGATCAAATAGACATAATAGTAATATCAGATCTAGGTTTAACAAGATCCAAGAGAGAAAGGTGACTCGCGTATTGGATATTCAGGAATGAAAAAGTTGATCGGATATTTCTCAATAATTGCGGGGGAAATATATCGATTTTAGGTGATCAATGTAACCCTGACCTCGCACCTTTGTCCGCACGTCTCGAAGGAGGATCATGGGCACTTTTTCAGCAGGGTATCTTCTTTATAGCTCAAAGATCTTAGAGGAGAAATATGGGGAGAGGATGGATGATATACTCAGGTTGCAAATATTCCTCTTCATGGAAGCTCACATATGAGATATTATACAGATAGGATGTTTAAAGAATCAAATTAGATTAGGAACCCCTCATAAATAGAGAATAAAACCAATTCTTGATTTATCCCAATAATCCATAATCAAATATTATTTGAATTCAAATCTACCCATCCATTTAGGCCGTGCAAATTCATCCTAGCCCGTACTCGTGCTTGCCCACGGGTCTGGGGGCAGGCAAATCAACCCGACCCCATGATGGGTCAGGTGTGGGCATATACCCACATCTACTAACATTCCCCACTCGCACGCACAAGAACTACAGGACATTTCTCTCATGGTGACCAAATAGAAGTTTAGGTGATCCTTCGCTTATAAATAGAGGTCCGAGGGGTCTCTCGTAGGTATGAACACTGTCTCCCTACTCTTGATTCCAATTACAATTCTCTTAAACTGTGAGTGACTTGAGCATTGAAGGGTCGTCACTAGGCCAAGACCGTTGACGCTAACTCTTAACTATTTTATAAGATTCTATATAGATTCACTAAAGCTTCCACGGATTCTCTCTCCGAGTTAAAGCTCATCAGGGAAATTTTGTATATATAGGCATGCACAGTTGCATGTTATGGAAACTCAAGAATACAAAACCAAAACATAATAGTATTCCAATCCTAGATCTAACGATACTCATTAACAATATGAAAAAACACTATTTTAAAAATCCAAGGGGTTGATTTCATCCTATGAACTGTGTCTTGTTTTTCACTCAAGAGGAGCTCTCAAACTGACTTGTTTTTCTTTTTCAAGGACTTCACCTTAGAAGAGTATGTTCTTTCCAAGCGCCAAGTTGATAGTTTTTTTACCAAACACCAGAAGGTGTAAAATTAGCAGGTCATACAAGTTACAACAAATGCCAATTGAACATTTTTTGTTTCTTTTTTGTTTTCTTTTGACAGGAATCAATTAAAAGCTATAAAAGAAATTTTAAGAAAAAAATACAAAATCGGTGTCTCTCATATTACCTTGACACCAGCCCCTTGCGGAGAGAAGCAGGCAATGGTGTTTGCAACAGCTAGATTGTGAACCTGATCTTTCATGTCAAGAACTTCTAACAGAAATATCTTTCCTTCTTGAATTGACCAAACCTGCACATGAGAACAACACAAATTCAGTCTCCAAAAAAATCGAAGCGATCATAACGATGAATCTGCAGAACAGCAAGAGGAAGATACCTTGACAGTTTTGTCAAGCGAACCACTGTACAACTTATCTTCAGACTCTAGAATGGCCAAGCTGGTGACTGCCTTTGTATGTTCGTGAATTTCTTGTATCTGATCAAGAATATTATCGCTCCCGCTCCACACCTACATTGCTTCATATTACTTGTCTTACTTGTAACTGTGCTCAAATATTTCAGTAAAAGTCTATATATAGCTTTCTGGAGCAATATTTCAGGTTTTATTTGAACAATGGAAAGGTCTCTGTCATTCCATCAGCACTTCCTATTGGTTATGGTTAATATTTCTGATTTATATTTCAAACATAATCACAATGAATGAGAAAAATAGGGTAATCAGTGAACAAAAATATTTTTACCTTGATTGTTCCATCTGAATGTCCAGAAAAGATCCTGTTCCTGAAGTGGACTATCGACAACACTTCTCCATTTGTGCTGCAATCCACCTGATTCAACTCCTTGTGATTCCAAAAGTCATGCTGCCAAACAAGAATTGTATCTTTGATAAATTTTTACCCAAAGATTTTTCGGGAAAAGATTGCAAGTAAGATATCAGACTTACTGTGCTAGATTCTTTCCCATCGGAGAGAAGTTTCAGCATTTCATATGCTAAAGCAGATGATTTCTTCAGTTCCCTCACAGTTTTCATGATATCTTTAACGTGGAAGGTAAGATTGTTCATTCCTTCTGAAAATTCATTATTTACAGGGAATCATGACACAAGGCTCTCATCTTTAATACGTTTAATTGTTTTAAAGTCAATTATATTGACTTTGAAAGATTAAACAATGAACTCTGCCTCAAACAATTTCAAGCATATCTATGTGACATACCGGGGTCATTTATAAAGCTCCTGAGGGCGAGCATAACGAGTGCTTTCTCATCAACGTTTTTTGTGGTCTTGAGAACTGAAATATAGCGTTTCAGCAAGCACACCCTTGCAGCTCCTCGTATCCCGTGTCAGGGAGAATAGATAGCATATGAACAAGCCAGGTTGCCGACACGAGACATGCTGAGAACAACTCACTATTTTTGCTCTTCATCCCATCGGCAAGAGCCTCAAACAGCAATCCGAACTCATGGCTGACCAAAGCATATGCCATACTCCTTTCCCATTCATCTGCAACCTTCTCCTCTTCCTACAGGATCACAATGATTTAGATGGCCAGAATGGAAAGAGCAATCAAATCATACAGAAAGATCAAGATCAGCTAACCATGTTTTCATCAGGATCTTCGAGAATATAACCGAACTGTTCTGCTCGCATTAACGCTCTGTAACTCTTGTTCATTCCTGCATGCTTTAAAAGGAGAGCTCGAACTAGGGGCTTCCCTGAGTAGGAAAACCTGCCTTGGAGACACAATATCGTCTCAGCTGCTAACAGTTGACTCTTTGGGAAGTCTGAATCTTTCAGACATGAAATAAGAGCATCGATGGCCTCTTCACGGTACACACTCATCATCTTTGGCTCCACCTTATCATCGAAAAAGGGGTGACGATTAGTAATCAAATAAGATAAATAATACATACGAACATACACAAAATGACTAATGTGCTCTCTTGATCCTGATCTACACTTGTTATGACATCTAAAATGAGAGAATGAATGCAATTTCCTCGGTATGTGAACTAGCATCGATCCAGTGTTCTCAAACTATACAACTCCTAGCTATAGACTCCTATTAGATGACTAACAACTTCACATATTTTGTTTAATGTGTACGTAGTTCCTAATAAACAGAGAAAGATCATGCGAGAATCGGCCTTGATCTCTGGCAACAATGAACCTCCAAGAAAAAAGGTGCACTCAAAACTCTCCATTTCTGAAAGTTTTGAGATCAATGGGCCTGAATCAATCATGTTGTGAGTGTCACAGGGTACAAAACTCAGCTTTTACTCTCTCCTCTGGCCGATATCTAATAGTTGCTCTGGTCCAAATTAAAGACTTGAAAACTGCAACACAATTAGTTGATGAAAAAAAGACATCAAGAGATGCAAACCAAAAGATCAAGCTGAAGAAGTAGAGATGCAATGATGGGTGATTGATCTTGAGAGCTGTCTGCAGGTAAATGAGGAGGGTGTGCATCGTGCTAAAACGCCTTGGTCCTTTATCGTCTGCAGAAGTTGCTGGTTGAATGTCCTCCTTGTGTAAAACACAAACGATTTTCATCATTTTAGTAATACTATCCATCAATTTCTTCTTAGCTTAATGCAAATGAAAATACATACCTGCTCAACTTCACCAACTCATAAAGGAAACGGACAATCTCAAACCTGTCAGTATCACTGATCACCATGGTAAAGCTTTGCATAACCGCTGTCAACTCAGCTCGATCAGCAATCATGCTGCGGCAATTACCATCCTCCTCCATGCACCGCACCAAGATCCCAACTGCAGCTATCCTCTCCTCTGCCAACTCGGCTTTCAGGCTCACAACAACCGACTCAACCACCCTTCCCAAAACAAGAGCACCAGCAAGTGCGGACGCAGTTCTAGTGTCGCCTCTCATCATTTGCCATAAGAGAAGGGTGGAAGCGGTCCTGGGCTTTAAGCACATACCAAAAGAGTCTTCTTCTTCTTCTCTTTTCTTGATGGTCATCATCAGTGCCTCATTCATATCCATTGCTACAAGACTCTCCCAAGAGAGGTTCAACAAATAAATCAACACCACGGTTTCCACCAACCCCTTCTTGAAAAGAGTTACCATGCACTCCACATCTGAATCAACCCTCGTGAGTGTCTGGACTACGAATCGATCCTTGGACACTAGCTCGGTGAGCAAAAAGACTGTGCTTCTCAGAATTTGGGGATCGACAGAATTGAATAGTATTTCAACAAAACCGTTGATCACTGCAGGTTTCGATAGCGCAGAAAGAATCTCAGGCTCCATGCTGGATTCTCTCCATAACTGTTCAATCTGAAGTACAGCCATCTCAGACTCATCAAGAATCTCGGAAGTACAGAGCTGAGAAATTGCTAGGCGAAGATCGGCACCTGTTCCATCAGTGGAAGCTTGGCTTATGACACTAGTTGGAGAAGGTGCACGCAATAATGGACTCGTCTGTGGGACATCCTTAGAAGGAGGAGGAGGGCTTTCTGATCGAATTTGGACCAGAGTTGAGCATGTATCCTGTTCTTGCCAGCTGGCTATAAGCCTCTTGAGCACATAGTTGGTTTTGGGCAACAGGGTACAAGACAGCTTCTGGCGGGTGATGGGGCATGTGGAGTTGCCGCGATCCAACCACTCTTGGATTGCTTTCCTCTCGTAAGTCTGACCAGTCTCCAGAGTCACTGGATCGTTGAATATGTTGCTAGTTATGGGGCATACAAAGTCCTTTGGCGGATTTCTTTTCCCCGATGCAGGGAAGCTATCAGAATCAGTCATTGCGGCTCTCAAAGAACTGAAGAGAAATCGGAGAAATGAGAAATTTGTATAGTTGTTATTTTTTTGTGTGTGTGTGTGTGTGTGTGTGTGTGTGTGTGTGTGTGTGTGTGAGAGAGAGAGAGAGAGAGAGAGAGAGAGAGAGAGAGAGAGGAACTCGATATAATAAAGGTGGCAGTTTCATTGCATATAAACTCTGGACATAGGAAATATCATAACAAGGAGGTTGATCTTGAAAGAAATTTAAACCAATTAGAAGAATACTAGAGTGTACAAGCTGAGAGAATGGAAACACAAAAACTGGAGTTTGGGTGAAAGTGTGAAAAAAAAGTAACAGAGATGAAATCTAACAGAAATAAGCTGCAGGCAGTATACAGATGGTGATGTTTGAGATGAAGAGATAATACCATGTGGATTCTAGAGACGTTTGCTCCTGCCACTGGTCTTCTTGGCCTTGATCGTTCAGGGAAAATGCTGACTGATCTGTGTTGTTTTCCTACAAGACAAACAAACAAACATTTGTATAAATTACATAGATTAATCAGACTGACAGTTTCAACAATTGAAAGCATTGTTGTTGTTCTTGTTGTTAGAACCAAAGCTTTTATTAACCTCTTTTGCAGAAGTTTTATATTCAGCAGAGGAATCATCGTCTGATACATCACCATCATCAACAACAACTTGAGACATGGACGGTATTGAATTTCCTTTATGATTTGTGCTCTGATTAGATGGTTGCCCATTGAGGAGATGAGATGGCCGAACTCTCCGAGGGTAAGAAGGTGAAGCTTTTGTATTATAGCTGGTTCGCCCTTTGCTGCTCTGTCGACGGCCGGAGAATTCAACAGGCTGATCCGCTTCATTCCACATTGGCTATGAATGTCGAAATAAAAATGTTAATGCTCTAGTTTTTCAATAAAATGGGAAGAAGACAGATTTACAAACATTTTTGTTTAAAAGCCAGTCAAATGGAGAACTGAGAGACACAGTATTTGAAAATTAATTCAACCATATCTTACAAAAAAAATTCTTGGGTTGCACTTGCAGAAGATTATATAGTAAACTCTCAATCAAAGAGAGATCAAAGGACAATTGTCGAGTGAGAGGAACAGGATAGATAGATATAATGCAAAAACAAAGAAGCAGCACAAGGGGCCAACTTCCAAGAGGAAGAAGACACTAGGGTTGTTAACTAATTCTTCAAGGGTGCTAACTGATAAAAACTCTTTAAAAGAGCACATCAACAAAGTTTGAAGAAATCAAACAATCATAATCTGGTGGTTATATTAATTAATTTCTACCAAGAGCTCACCAACAAAGTTTGAGACATGACTAGTAGGAAAAAGTGCATAAAAATTGAAAATTTGAATGAAATTGAAGAAATCAAACAACTGTAAGCTGCATTTGCTTGTAGGAAAACATGGTAAATAAATAAAAAAAAAATTCAACAAGCAGTGAACTATCAATATCCTTTCCCTAGAAAGGCTACAGATCAAATTAGAATCCTGTAGAACTAAACAGTTGAAGAATACATAGACAAATTAACATAACTCCACATATCATGAAAACTGAAAGAGTCAAGAAATCAGCATTTCAACCCAGTAACTATATATCATCATCATCATCATCATCATCATCATTATCTAAAGCTAAATTCGACAACAATCAAATCAGATAAAAGTAACAAATATATTGCTGTTCGAGGATCGAAGAAAAGAATGAAACCCATTACATTGTTGTTGTAGAATCCTTTCTCGGTGTCTGATAGGATCGCGCTCTCCGTCCCCTCAGACTCCATCAAGTCCCCAGTATCATTACATTAACGCCATTGAATACGAGCTGCGGTGGACTCAGACCATCGGAGCCTTCCAGAATCTTCTTCAGATGCTCAGCATAAATTCTGCAGTTGGCATCCATGACATTTTCGTACTCCTTCTCCAGCTCCCTCAATTCCTGTGTTTGCCCCCCACTCATCCTTGAGAGAACACTCATTGCCTCAAATGCCATCGACCTCGATCCTTCCTCCTCTTCCTCCTCCTCCTCCTCATCATCATCATCATTGTCGTCTGATTCATCAGCGTGACCGCCAAGGCCCCCCGGATAGTTGATGAAATAATGTGCGACCGGCGGTCGGAAAACCACTGAATGGCGGGAAGAAGATGGGGGATGAAGAGGTTCTCAAAGACGGGCAGTGCGAGTTCGGAGCGGGCCAGAGTGGGGTCCAGGACGAAGAGGTCGAGAAGGGCGAGGGCGGCGCTGCAGCGGCGGCGGCGGTGCGCGTAAGTGAGGGAGAGGAGAAGGGAGGAAAGAGGGGTGGTGGCCGGGAAAGAGCCTGCAGGAGGAGCTTCTGCGCAGAAGAGAGAGAAGAGGAGTCGCCGCCGTCGATTAGAGCGAGTGAGTGGAGGAGAGCGGGGTGGAGAGGCGAGGGGAGCTTGAGCCTGGCGGAGGAGAGGATCCGGTGACGGAGCTCAGGTTGGGAGAGCAGTTGTTCCAGGAACGCCGCGGTGTGCCGCATAATTACCGCCGCGGTCACCGCCATCGCCGATCAACGCAATGCTCCTCCTCCAAAAGAAACAGCCTGCAAGCGAGCGAAGAACGAAGACGAACAAATACAACAGAAGAAGCAGCAGCAATGTCTCGTGGTCGCGGCCTCGGCCTTATTGTTAATTTAGAAATTAGCTTGAATCCTTCAAACTCAATAACTGCAGCTGTGCTTGGCCGGAGGCGGCAAAGGCCGGCCGCGGCCAGGGCCCAAACGACAGACAAAATCAACAAATAAACAAGAGACTGTCAGCATCCATGAAAATCAAAGACTCGAGAGCACAACTGTTCTCATTTGACGAGATCACCGTTTGGATTACCCATTGTCTTTGAAGGGGACACCAGGAATGAGAAGCTTCAACACTTGTTTCTCCTCCTCCTCCTCCTCTTCGTACGCGATTACAATATCATAAACAAGTTATCTATGTTGCTCTTTGTTTTCTTGATGACATTCAGTTTCTATCCAAATGTCATTGGTGAGACTGAATGCTTCTTCAACTGCCTTACCTACTGGAACTGAGTAGTCTGTGTCGTCCAAGACTGAGTTCCATACTTGTTAGAAACCGACCGATCGGCCAGGAAAAGGAGAGAGAAGAGAAAGAGGAGATAGAAGAATGAAGGAGAGTTGAGAGAGAAAGAAGAAGGAGATTTCTATATGAAGACAGACGGACGAACAAAATTTCTTTACTAATTACGAAGAAAACCTCCTTTCGGTCAGTTTTGACTAGAGGCGGTTACTAGTTACGGGAGAAAACCTCCTTTCGGTCAGTTTTGACTAGAGGCGACCACAAAACGTCTCTCTGTTGGAAACACGATAAAAAAACCTTTTTTTTTCTCAGGGCAACTCGATTCAAACTTAAGACACTTGGATTATTTGTGTATGACAGTTGAGAGTACTCACTCAAGATTTTATTGAGTTTAAAGAGAGGAAGGGTTGGTGGTAAAGTACATTAACAGTAAAGAGTAATGCTAAATTGGAGGGTGCCATCATACAAACAGTCACTTGCTCTGCATGCAACAAAGAACATACCATGCTTGCTTGCAGGCACTTCATGAGATTAAATTCATGGTCCGTGCAGTGCAGCAGCATTCAAAGAAACAATGTTGAGGCTTGTTAATATCCAAGGCCTGAGCCTGGGCAACCCATGGTGAACATAAAAACAGATCAAAAGACATCCCCATCAAAAGCATGCAGACAGCCACCCACTAAAAATACCAACACGAAGATACAAAAAGAGATGTTATTGTCTTAGCTTATGTTCAGACCTGCATATCAATTCCATCCACAACAAAATGGAAATAACAAATAGAGAAACAACAAGCACTTGCATCTGCATATAACATATTTTACAAAAAAAAGTACCAGCAACAAAAAAAATTCCTCTCTCATCACCAGGTGATCTGGGAAAACCCAGCCGGATAGTTGTATGCTGTGCAACAAGTTTCTACCTCCCTCCGCAAGCGAAGGAGAAGGTGAAGGTGAAGGTCTCTTCTTTTATAACAGCTAACAGTCGGCCACAACCTTAGCACACATCAGTGTTGTTCCTGTTCCTCCCACGGCCCATGCCCTGTGGATCTCCCCTGCCTCGACCAATGAAGGAATCATTAGCACGCCTGAAACCCCGGCCCCGGCCCCGGCCCAGGCCCATTTCAGAGTCATCAGCACGCCCCCTACCCACATATGAGTCATCATAACGCCGATCGCCCCGACCACGTCGCATATATGAACCCTTGAGCTGTCTGCTCCCCATAGGTGACCTGCTCCTTTCACGTGCCCACCGATCGCGAGGCAAAGGAGATGGAGGACGTCGCTCATATCCCCTTCTCTCAGGGATGAACCCATCCCTCCTACCCCATCCCTCGGCCACAGGCCAGTTACCCCTTCTTCGGCATTCATCCTCATACTCCACCCTATTATCCTCTCTCATGTGATCCTGAAACCTACCTGCACGCCTTGGGGGAGGTGAGCCAGTTCCAAAGTCTCTAGAATCTTCAGCAGAATCCCAGCCACGGGGAGGGGACCTGTAGCCATTGAAGTTCCTTCTTGCACCACGGTTTATGGGCGAACCACCAATACCTGGAGAAGACCCACATGGTGGAGGAGAGTTAAAATAGCCCCTCCGAGGGCTCTGAATGGATCCTGCACGCCCTGTTGCAAACCGAGGCTCCTCACAGTTGTTGCAATACGTCCGTCGTGCAAAATTGAGATTCCCACAACTGGAAGAAAGAGAAAATATGAAGAATAAGAAAAATTGATGCAAGCTGCATCTAAAATTGAGATATTTGTGAAGTCAGGAAAAGGAAACATCTCTTTCAGAAACATTATATAAGTTGGATTGGAGAGTCTTTGTGTTTAACTCTTAAAAGTAGGAGGTAACACTTTTTCCACCTTAAATTGCACAAGCTATGAGACAACATTACATGCAAAAAATAACTACAAGGGGAATAAAATTATCATATGAAGCTGAGGCTTTGAATTTTTAATATAACATACCGAGGGTTTCCGCATATCCAGTCACCTTCCCTGGGGGATAAATTAGGATCATTTCTATGAACATATTCTCCTTCAAATGGTGATATCCCACGCTGATCTACATTGTAGCCCCTTCCGAGAGGCCTACTACCCCTTCCCAAGCTATTACGTGGTGAAACATCCTGAAACCTTCCACGTCCCCTCCCACCTCGAAATACGCGACCAAAGTGCGAACCAGCTGGACGATCAAAATTTGGATCATAATGGCTATCATCCAACCTAGGACGGCGTGAAGGTGGTGAAATAGAACCTGCACGTGGCAGATACCCTGGAAACAATACCGGTAAGAATTAACAACAGTACAAAGTAAATACAAACAAAAGTACCAACTCAGGCTGCCAGATACATAACATTCCAAACAGTGAATGCCCAGAAAAGAGAACAACCTGCAAGATGAACTCTTCATCATTCGCATAAGAACTGGTGGAAAGAAGAAAAAGCAAGCGTGATGTTCTGTGCTTTCATATGTAACAAGTCCATGTCTCGAGTAAACCAAAATACAGTGCAAGAAACAAACCGAAAGCATTCATGAATGCAAGAACTAACCAATCTACTCTGTACCTTATAGTGCACCTTACAACTATTGAAAAGACAACAACGTCAAATCTATCATTATCCTCACTGTCCATTGCCTTATAAGATCGGCAATCCATGTAGATCCAAATACAAAGTAAACAGAAAATTCCAATACTCTGAAGAAATTTAGCACCAACAACCATCAACCAATTAAGCAATTTCGCAGTCAACCAAGAACTTCAAAAAAATACCTGCTGCTGACGTCATTCAAAATGAGTTCCCAGTGAGAATACCACCAAAACAGAAGACATCACATGAATTTTTGTATGCCAGTTTCCACAGATGAAGAATCATTCTTTACAGTTCTAAACTCCCAGTAAATGGTTCTGCTAAGGATAACCAGTTTACTGATACAAAGTTGATAACTCATAATACTAGTGAAATATCTTGTCAATTCCCGTATATATCAATTACCACTTGCCCTTGCAAGTATCAAGCATAGCGCCTGCTTTAGTTGTAGTTCTCCAAAGCAACAATGTTAATCCGCTACAAGACACAGCCTGCATGAATAACCTGTTAGCTGACACCAGTTGCATATTACCAGAGGAAATACCAAACATCAACAATTCTAATACTGGATGTTCAATAAAGGAATTTCTTCCAACCAATTTTCTTAAGAACCATCTAAGGAACCTTGGAAGATGGGGCTCAGCTTAACTCATCCCAGAAAGAGCATCCAAGAAATGCATTCCATTCCAAGCCTATATTGCCTCGGGGCCCTTTGCTGGTGACAAGAATACAAATGTCTTCTTTATTTATGTCAATCAATAGAATTAAAATATCTCTGCCTATTATGTGATGCACCTTTGATGCAAATTTTACTTTATGAATCCACCTTAGGATGATTTTATCTATTATATAACAAATGAAATGCATTCAAGTCACACCATAATTGACACTTACCAAATCTTGAAACTAGCCTCCAATCAACCATTTCACCACATCATCTGTTTTAACTTAACTTTCAAGCCTTCATGACTTGTTCCTTTATCCAGTCAATAGATCAACGAGCTGCAACTGTTGGGAAAGTCTGCTTCTTGTCAAGGAACCAACAGAGACATCATCTTTACCAATAACTATTGATCAAAAGTTCCAACAACAGTCATCTTGATTGCCAAATACTAGAAAAGGCTCATGTAAAGCTCAACACAAAAGAGAGAACACCAGCTGCACTTGCAAATAGTAACCACTGACAGACAACAACTATATCCGTAAATTAGGGCAAGAAATAGAAAAGCAATTTCCAAGTTTCCATCTTGGCTATCGAAATAAGGTTGTAAATCATAATCAGCATGCTGAGTTTTCTATGCAATAATATGCCAAGGATTTGCACTCAAAATCCAGTCATGCTGCTGCAACTTCAACACAGGATCTAAACCAACCAGAAATAAAATCTTCAGCAAAGTTCACCAAAATCTTCAGCCCCATTCATCCAGCAACAATACATGTGCAAGGGAACTCATAAGCATCATTGGCAGGTGCAAGGAAAAACTTTTTGTATCATTATTAACATCTAAACTAATCCCAAACAGCATTCCAGCTTATTCATGTGCTAGTCCCATTGTTGAAAATCTTTTAGACACAGCTCAAGCAAAACATCCAAGTGATGCCTCTAACATAAAACTTAGAGCGGATCAGGAGCAATAAATATCCATCACCAAACTTTTTAACATCCAATACTCATCCATCCCTTATCCTACTACTTTATGACACGACATTTTCCCAACAGCAACCCTCCAGGACCTGTTTCCATATTAATTCTGCCTTTCTTACCCATGATCCTTCCACCCAAGCAGGCAACTTGAAACTGAAAACAGCACAACAGCAGAATTATTCTCATTATAGCACATTGAAGAGCTCAATGTTCTTGGTCATTAGAATGAATATGTATTAAAGTGAGAAACTAAACAAGAAACACTCATGCATACAACACTGGGTTAGAAGAACATGTCAGAAGTGTCAGATTCAAAGGATGGAAATCATTTACAAGTGGTGGTCTAAGGCAAATCATTTCAATGACTGTGAATCAGGAACTCGTTTTCTAAAGGTCGCACACATGAATAAATAAAATCTAAGTATGAGAAAAAGAATTAAGGCAATTAATCAATGTGCAATAAAGCAGTGTACAATATGTCACATCAAATATTTCAGAACTGAAGAACAGATTGTACAGCTCATATAAACACCCAGTAGACCCCTATTCCCCATAAAATGCAAGAGAATTCAACCAGAACAGGCGGTGCATTTAAAAAAGGATTAACACATTAATTTATTACGGTTGAAAAAAAGTGATAGGTTTTGTAGTCTTGCGTTGGTTTGTTTTCAAATATAGGCACTGAACCAGCCTGGTTTGAGTCAGTTTAAATCAATTATGCTCCTGCCTTAAATATTTCACCTTTTGCTAAAAGATTAATGGTTATACACCCTATTTGGGCTAAAAAGAAGCCATACCTTGGAGGGTCATATGACCAATAACTTGGGATTTTAAGAATCAACTTTAGGCTTGCAATAATTAGTATTCTTGTTTACCTTGATGAAAGCATCTTATATAAGTGTTGGGGTAATGCAGACTTGGAGTTACTGATTTTTCTGTTAAAATTTTCAAGTTAATTTACTTTTAGATTTAGGAGATTATATTCACAATTGCAGTCAGATTAAGATTAAAACTGGTGTTTATTCAAATAAAGAAAAGAGTCCATAGATTTAAAGGGAGTATTTATCTCTTGAATCTCTAGAATAGCTAGTTAAGTAGTTTGGGGTTCCATATGAAGCAGATATCACTTCCGTGCGAAAATCCAAAAAGAAATACAATCTGACCTTGTGTTTGGGAAACCGGCTTTATTAGATGGAATTACCAATTCTGTACACGGTCTGATGGGATATTTTCTTACTCCTGTTTACCTATTATGAAGTGAAGTTTGTTTAAGATAGGTCACAGTTGTTTTTCCATCTTACCGTTTCTTCTTTTTTGACCTCTCTTTACATCCAAAAAGAAATACAATCAAAAGAGTAGCTTTAGCCTTTAGCTCAAGTTTACATAGACTGGAAAGGGGAATCATTGTCATTTTATTTCTAATAGTGAGTTTAAGATTTCTGGGGAAAGAGTAACATGACCAGAAAGTAGTGAATGACAAATTTAAGTTTGAGATTAGTTACAGTGGGACTTCATTCTCTCTTTCATCACTGGTATTCTCCTTTTACCAAATCTGTGTAGCTATTTATCTTGCACAAACCATTAAATATAGCCACAAATCAGCCTTAAAAATCTCTGTTTGCATATCAAACCTTAGATCTACATACATAGATTTTGGGATAAAAACAGAAAAGGCGTCGCTGCAGGCAGGAAATAGCCTAATCTCATGTGTCAGTGGTTGAAAAGAATCAAAAAGGCAGGGGTGGGAAGAAGTGACAGCTTTCTACAATCCCAATTCAAACAAAGTAACGAAAAAAAGAGAACTGAAATCACAGTTTGTAGGTTTTTACAATCACAAATAAAGTAGTAGAGAAGAGAAGAGAGCTGAAACCATAATTCTAATACCCCTTTTCCTTTGATCACTGTTTTTTCCTTTTACAAAATTTGGGTAGCCATTAACCTACCACATAACCCTTAAATATAGCCCAAATCAGCCTTAAAATCTCTGTTTCCATACCTAACCATAGATCTACATCCATAGGTTTTAGCATAAAAGCAGAAAAGAAGTAGCTGCAGATTGGAAGAGCCTAGTCTCAAATGCCAGTGGTTAACCGTTGTAAGCCAAAAGCAAGGGTAAAATCAGGGAGGGTGGTGAAAGAGTGATCGGTTTTACAATCCCAAGTCACCGTAGCAATGAAAAAAAAGAGGAATGAAACCATACTCCATAGGGTTTTACAATTCCAATCAGCATAGTAATGAAAAGAAGTGGACTAAAACCATAATTAATAATGACTCTTTTCAAATATAAGTCAAATAACTAGAGATGAATTCTTTAATGACTCTTTTCAAATATAAGTCAAATAACTAGAGATGAATTCTTGAAACAATTCTAAAGGTGCGGAAAACACTTGTGAATCTGAAAGTTCGTGAAAATATAGCAATTTGTAACCAAGATGTTTCTAGCAGGGCATCTGAGCCATATTGAAATGTTTGCTTGAAATTCTCTAGGGATATCAACTGAGCCGGGCCAGGTTGGAAACCTGCACGGGCACGGGCATGTCACATCCCGGGTGGTAACCAGGCCAGACCCGACCCGGTCCGACTCCCCCACGGGTCGGACTCAAGTTTGGATAAAGCAGCCCACGGCCCGGGCGGGCCCTGCCAAACCCGGCCCGGGCCCGCCCCAACTCCCCCTCTGCCGCCCCCACCCGCCACGCCGCCCGCCACCCAGCTGCCCCCAACCCTCCCCCCGCCACGCCGCCCGCCACCTCGCCGCCGCCACACCCCGTCACTCCCCCCCGCCCCCCTCCATCCCCGCCCATCTGCCACTCCCTTCACCTCCGCCACCCCTCCAACGTCTAAGAAAATAAAATGTCAACAAATTTGTAAATGCTCGAGTTCGAACCGAGGACCTCAACCTCAAGTGTATGAGTGAGACAAGCCTGATAACCAACTACAACACCCAACACTTATGAAAATAGTAGAGAGAAAAACTATTTACACAGTGTAAAAAAAAAAATTATTTATTTTGAAATATTCGGCCTAGGTCCGGCCCGGCCGAGTCGCGGACCAGACCGGACTCCCCCAAAGGGCACCCGGGCTCGAGCCGACCAATACTTGGCAGCGGGTCGGGCCAGAGCCGGCCCGTTTGACACCCCTAATTCTCTCTCCAATAATATGGACATCTAAAAAAACTAATACTGCTGGAAATTGTAGAACCTCCATGCTTAATTTAGTAATGCAAAAGCAAATTACCTTAGTGAAACCAGCTTAGGTACTCTCTTTTGTTATTGACTATTTTTAGTGAACTTACTGTTTTACAAGCTCTTATCTACACATGACTTGTAACTCAAATATTATGGCGAACAAAATATTTTTGTTTTTACGGTCAAAACGAGAAACCTCAGGCTTGATCGAAGAGACTTAAACTACGACAAGCAATCAAACAAAAACTGAAAAAGGGTGTCTCTGGTGCCGCCTTCATAACTACTCAACCAGTCATTGCTCATTCCCTCTCGAAAAGAAGACAGAAATTGCTCTCGCTCCCCCACAAAGGAACTGCTAGCACCCTGCCAACAATGTAGAGTTTCCTGCACATCCTCCTCCAAAGAGCCTTGAGAAGCACTTTTTGGAGAAGCCATCTGCAGCTTCATCAATAAAACATGTCCAGAATTTTAACTCTACTGCTGAAGAGCTAAGTGCCCCCAAGTCCAATAGTACGAAAGAAACTAACGAGCTAGCTCCCATGGTAAAATATTGGTGGTATGCTGATTTCCTTTTGAAGGGAGAGAAAAAACCGATGTCGCCCAAACTGAACACAATAACCTTACTCCTGCTCCTACTTCAAAGGGAAATCAGATATTTCAGTTGGGAGTCATGTCCCTTCTATAACTACTCTAGTCCTGGACTCCATTGCTCACCTGCCATCAACAACCAACGAGTCTATCAAGAAATCAGATGATACCAATAAGTTTCCTTCCTTGCAAAGGAAGAATCACATCCCCGCACTGGTAAGTTAATGCTGTCATCATTTTAATGCACTATTTTTTGTGCTTCATAACATCATTTGTTGCACTAACAATTCTTTTCATTCACAGAAATCCCTTAATCATTTGGTTAAAAGCATTTTGGACCCAATGGCAAGGTCACAATTAGCGAAATTAACATCCTCAAAGAGGAAAACAACACTCTAAAGGTAATGGGGCTTCTCAAACAAGAGTTCGGGAGGCTAAAAGAGAGGAACCAATATCTTGAAAAGGCGTACTCATCCACTGTTCAGCAGTCTCCTAAAGCTTGGACAGATAAAAGTATTGCTAGTACTGGAAGGAATAGGCTCCGGCACTTGCTGGATAAGTTGCTTCAAGCATGTCGAGCAATGGAGGACTAGCACATGGTGTTGCAATCTAGCATCTCCAGGGAGATTACCAACGAGTTGAGCGTATTGAATTCCCAGCTGTTGGTTTGTCAGGAGATTGATGATAAAAAACTAAAGGCCACATTGTGCTCGGCTTTGGAGTCTTTCATAAAGAATGGGCAATCACGTTCAGCAACAAATGAGCAAACATTTTTCTCGAAAAAGAATGTGTATTTGTCACTCTCGTTCCGATTTTGGTTTTGTAACAGATTTTTTCATGCTAGCTTATAGTTGTCTTGTTTTAAAAATGTACTTCATCCAGCATATTGATGTAATGATTTTCGTTGTGTCTCACCAACTTGACGTTAGCCCAAATGGCCAGACTGCTACCAAGCAACGCCCGACCACTTTGAGACTCTTGTATCATAGGGTTGCTATGAAATGAAACTCGGTTCCAAGCAAAATCTTAATGAGAGATGGGTGGACCTAAGGGTCAAGTTGCTTTTAAGCGACACGGGACTATCTTAGGCCTTTCTACATTATATAGCATTTCGCCATCCAAGCCTTTATTGTGCTCAATCGTCTTATGCTCCCCTTATCCCCGCAATGTTGAAAGCACATTCTTCGAAACCAACTTGAGAATCACTCCTCAAGGCTTAGGGAACCGAAGATGGTCATCTTACTACTAGGCCCTCTACCCTGCGACATTAAAGGTAAGGCCTTCTATTTGACCTAAGGTTTATGTATAGCTTAGGGCTTTTCGAACCAGACCTAGTAAACTTGTCTCAACCAAATTTAAAACAAACCATTCGCCAAGATAAGGTTGTGTTATTCATCTATTGATCTGCCGTCTCCACAAAAAGTAAAATAGTCTTACATTAATGAATAACACGTTTCATTTTATTTTTTATTTTTACAAGGAATGGCATTGTCTTGTAAGCTCTTGAAACTTCATGGGGGAAACAAATGTTAAGAGCAAAGAATCTACCTTATTCACATTTGGAATTTAATAAGCTATTTTTATGTAATGATTCTATTCAAGCAGAGTCATAGATTCCTGATACTCCATGATCTCTTTAACATATTCCTGTCTCTGCAACCTATAAGAGTTGAGATGAACTATCTGCATCACTCTCTATGGTCCTTCCCAGTTCAAGGTAAATTTTCCATTTTTAATCGGCCACCTACTACCTTCGTATCTCAGCAAGATAATGTCCCCCACATAAAATTGTGCTCCCTCATCCTAGAACTGTGATATTGAACCACTTTCTGCTTTTCTTCCTGAAGTTCGTTGAGCAAATCCAAGTCATTTCTTCATGCTTCATCATCTTTCTCCTTTCATGGTTCTCCATAGTGTATAAGTTTGAATTTTGTAAGGGATGTGAGAAAGAAAACATAGATGGCAAATGCAACCATGATCTCCATGTTATTTTGGAAGAGTGTGAAATTTCATTGCTATTCAAGTTCCATCGCATGGTAGATTTCGATAAATATCCTTCCATGGGTTTCATTGTTGATGAGTTGTTGACTAGTGGAGAGAGATCAAGGGTGGAGCCACATGGTGGCTAGGTAGGGCAAGTGCCCTACCTGAATTTGGAAATTATCTCTTTGCATGCATTCTCAAAGTTGCAATTTACTGCTCATACTTCATTAAGTGCCCACCTTGGCCTCTTGAATGTGTCTAATCTGGCTTCAAAATTCCAAATTTCCAACAAGTAGCAGCACTTTCCATAAAAATCAAAATGAGCAATATCTGCTATTAACCCCAAGATCGAATGGCTATCTTGAATTCCAATAGACTACTAATATTTATCATTATTTCTCACTTAGGAAATAAGAATTATTATTGCAATTAATATGTGACTAAGAAAAATATAGAAGTACTAACTACTAAGTTCTACCTTATTAATCACCCAAACAAATCAACTTACCACTCTATATGGCGAGTTTCAACAAATTCACTTATGTATCAAGAACTTTATAGCATTTTCAATTTTAAGCAGATGCACTATAAAAATTGATCATTACCATAATTGCAACAAAAGATAACTGACCAATTTTTCTTTTTTTATCGATTTTCTAGTGTTCTTAGTTTTTCTAACTTCATGCTAAATTTCTCTTCGTCAAATTTTGCTAGATGATTCTCTCAAAGAAGAAAAAATTCGCCACGAACATATCAAGTTTCATTGTTATAATTTATTCATTACATATTAGAAATTTTCTATTTTCAATAACGTATGTTGTAAATACAACAAAGAAGATCTTATGATCTACTTTTGATATTTTACTGAAAATTTTCAGAAACATTGTAATTAAAGTTTGGTGAATCATGAAACTAGTACTCTTGTAATTATATAAGATTGCATTTTTTTTTCAAATTATGTGATATGTTTTGAATTGATTGATCTCACTAAATTTATCTTTAAAAAGTTCAAACTATTTTACTACGGTTGATAGCCTTATTAAGTTTGGAAATGTAGTGATAGGTATATTAGTTAATTGCCCCACCTGCCCCTGAGAGAGATCATGTTGCCTACGAGAACAATGAGAGATTACAAACTCGTCATAGATATTATCAAGGAAAAGGCTATGCCTACGAGAACAATGAGAGATTATAAACCATCATAGACATTATCAAGGAAAAGGCTAAAAGACCAGCTTTATAGCGCCCTTAATTTAACAACATGGTTTTTGAATCCTCTTTACTATTATGTAGAAGATGAAATCGCTAATAAGAGTCCAGCAGCTAAGAGAGTTGTTCTTGATTTCCAGGATATTTTACATATTTGGATGTCATTGATAGGATTCACACGGTTGAGATGTTAAGGTACAAGCAAAGAGATGGTTGTCATGGGAAATCAATGGCTACGAGCGGAGTAAATTTGATTGTAGAGGCTCGTATTCCAGGTAACTTCCTTGTTAGTAACTACTTGCTTGTTAATAGTTAATACTACTAGTTCCAAACTTTTGTTTTTCTAACATAGCGAAGTGTTTACTAAAGTGGAACTGTTCACTGTATGCAAAACACTCCACTGCCCTGATGCAGACTACAGCGGACTGATTTCAATCTACTGCTACTATGGTAGACGGTTTTTAGATTAGTAAGAACAAGTTACTTTAATACTTACCTTTAAATTAATTTCTTTTCACTTTATCTTTATGTTTCAATGAAACATCGCATTGTGGGATAAATTGGTGGAGATATCCCTTATTTGCAAAATGATAGCCATTAAGATTTTAAGTTAAACACATAGCTTTGGACGCGAAAGAAACTAGAGCATATTTGAGGGGGTACCCACTAATTACATTTCAAAATTCTAGTTTTTTAACTTTCAATAAATAACAAGCTGGCATTGATAACATTTTTTTTACATCATTAAATTGCTAATCCATACAAAGAAAAGAAATAGGCTAGATAGCAAGAGACTGAGTGATTTTAGTCTTTGTACAATTTAACTTGCGGATTAATACAAAAATGGCCACAATAAGAAAGGGAAGAAGAGAGATCCTTCTTGCTAAGGACGTAAATTAGTTTAGCTACATGGTTGGAGGGGTACAACGCTAAAGAGGATATTTATCTTGGGACTAATATTCCATCAAGGTTGTTTTTAGGCAACGAGTGCAGATGGCTTTCTACAACCCAGAAAGACTACAAAGAGGATGAATAAAGCTTCTTCAACAATGACATCAAGGTTTGGGGCCCACGAACCTAGTGGCAACTAAGATGGTGAGGAGAGGAATCATACGAGGGCTTGAATCCATATGAAGATGGGATCTGACTTGATAATGGTGATGGTAATGGTGATTGAATGAAAGACGAGATTTTGCATCTTGGTACTCCTTTTGATAATGATTAACCACTACTTCACAAGATGACTTTTGCGCCTTTTAGGCATTGGTGACTAGGATCTCTAGACTAGTATTTATGATATTATTTATGCGCAATACTATTAGGATGCTTATTTCTTTGGTCTAAATGACTTATGGAAATGTTATGGTTTATGATACATTGATACTTCAATGATGTGGCTAATGCTACGGGTATGACCATTGTTTTAAATATCGGCCGATATACCGGTATATCGGCCGAGATACCGGTAATCTATCCAAAACGATATGATAAGTGCAAAAATTTATCGGATATCGTTTTGGACCGATATTTGCCGATATATCGCCACGTGGCCGATATATCGGCCGATATCCGAGATGAAATATCCGATATATCAGCCCTTATAGTTACTTATTTGGATAATAATAATTATTTTTTGATTGAGAGATTGTTTTATTTTATTCTATGTTCATTATGGTATGTCAATGATGTTTTTAAATGATGTTTGGATAATAACTTATTTCTTTTAATAATCTCTTATATGTATTTACTATTGATATATCAACCGGTATTTAGTACCATATCGTGATATATCACCCGGTATCCGGTACATAATTTTACCGACCGGTATATCGCCGATATCCGATATTTAAAACACTGGGTATGACTTGTGCATATGGTTTGGCTGATACGATGATACTATGGTAATATAGTTTTGCTAAATTCTTTCTAGTTTGTATTATTGCTATTCTTACATATTATGCTAATGTCTACATCTTTACCAGTACTATTATAACCACAGTTCAAAAAGTTGCAGTCTCGACAACCGGCTCGGCGGGCACTGAGACGGATTGGTGTTGACGACTCGGATCGGTCTCGGGCGATACGCACAAAACACTACATAGAAAGCTCAAAAAATTCTAAAAAAATCACGACAAATCATAAAAAAAGGTAAACATCTAAATCATGTATTACATTGTCCAAAACACACTTGTTTTGCGGGAGTAATTTGGAAAATATGGCGATTTTTTGAGTAAATTTAGAAATATAAAAGATTTAAGGGGTAAATATAAGAAAATCCCAAAAAAAAACTTTCTGGCACTCTCCCTCACCTGATCTCTCCCTCTCTCCTCTCTCGCTCGCCCTCTCTGGCTCTATCTCCCTCACCCTCACTCTCTTGATCTCTCCCTCTCTCTACTCTCGCTCTCCCGATTACTCCCTCTCTCCTCTCTCGCTCTCCCTCTCTCTGGCACTCTCCCCGTCACCCCGATCTCTCTCTCTCTCTCTCGATCTCTCCCCCTCTCGTGCTCTCCCTCTCTCTCCTGACCTGATCTCTCTCTCCCTCACAGTGAAGGTGATAGCTCACGGCGAAGGCAGCGGCAGAGGCTCACAGCGACGGCGGTAGGTCTCTTTTTTTTTAACCGGTCTCGAGCAGGGAGAGAACAGTCTACCCAACTTGGGGACGACTCGGCGATGACTCGACCGATACGGTCGAGTCGTCTCGAGTCATCTCGGGTCTCGGCCAATTCGGCCAAGTCAGCCCCGAGTCGAGTCGATACCGCCCAAACATACGATTCGGGCATCGGACTCGTCTCAACGGGTGCCGAGACGGATACGACTCGGCCGAGTCGTATCCGACTCGGCCGAGTCTTCGAACCATGATTATGACTGATGAAATATGTTTAATGTTTTTCTTATGTTAATAGTTGACATGTAATGTGATTATGTGACCTTGATTTGGTTGATGATGTCAAATGTTATATGTTAGTATTAACTTACTACTAATTCATTTCTTTTTAGTACTGAGAAATTTCTTACCAAGAAAGCTTGGAAGAAAGCAACTAATGGGACTCCTTTCACAGAACAAGTATGTCTTTAATTTTATACTTGTTTTAAATTGTGTTTTACATGCTATCTCTGACAATAATATTTGGTTCATTTCTTTCCTTTCTTCTTTTCTTGAGAAAATTCCTTAAAAGGGTTTGGACTTCGGAAAAGCAACAAGTAATGGTCATTTCATTTAACTGGTATGTCTTATTCACATTGACAATTTATATTTTTTCTATTTGATGTCGTACAGTGTCTTAATTTTGTCTAATACAAGTTCTAATGTTCATGTTCAATGATTGAAACTCAATATTATTATATGGTTCAGATCATGGTTTCAAATATCAGCCGATTTCAGTATATATCGGCAATATCGTATCGAGTTTTGAGACACCTGATACGATATTAACCATATAATATCAATCAATATCAGGGTCGATATTGCTGATATTGATTGCCGATGATTGATGATATTTGATACTAAAAACTAGTGGCCGACACCGATACTTATTTCATGATTTTAAACCATTGTTCTAATTGAATCGATATAATTGTCATGTTTTTGCATAGGATAGCAGTCAACAGCTGAAAACTGGGAATTATGGATAACCTCCAGAATCCAAATAAATAAAAGTAAGCCATTCTAGACAGGTATGATGTGTATATTGAAGGTATTAGAGTGCCAAAGACCAGGGATATGTCCAGGTCATAGTTCTTAGATTGAAATCAACACTCCATAAGTTGGTGCCATGTTACGAGCAAAGCAACTTTTGGTAGAGAGGGAGTCCCACTGTCCCATTAAACATAAAATCTAGTCCTAGAAAAATATGGAACACCAAGAACTAATGTAACAGCCATGGAACAACCAATGTATCTTATATTTTAGGCATAACTTTGAACCACTACACCAATATACAAAAGCAAATGAAATAGTCCAAAAGCTCCTTTATTTTTTTCTCCATCAGAAACTTATGGAGATGCAAATTGTTATAGGGCTTGTTTTGGTTGTCATAAGTCGTAAGTCGTAAGTCGTAAGTCGTAAGCTCTTTTACAGTTGTGAGTTACATACAAGTAAGTTTTATGGCATTTGGTTGGTAATATAAATTATAAGTGAAAAAGTGTACTGTGTTTTATGGTATTTGGTTATCGTAATGTGTAAATCATAAGTGAAAAAAATGACCACAAATTAATAGCTTGGTGATTTAAAAATTAAATAATTAAAAATAAAATTAAGTAAGAATAATAAATTTAATTAAAATATTAATATTAAATAATTAAATAATTAAAAATAAATAAATTAAATTTATTAAATAATTAAAAATAAATTTAAATTTATCAAAAATATACGATATTAAAATTAGTATATTAAAAAATATTAAATATTAAATAATTCAAAATTTTATCTAATAATCAAAACTTATTAAATTCATATTATATATTACTAATCTATAAATAAAGTAAGAATTAAAATTAAATAGAATACATTATATTAATTTAGTAATAAAAAAAGATTAATCTAGTAATAAAAATTCTAATATTAAAAGTTATTGAATTATTAATAAAAACTTTAATCTAACAATTATATGTAATCTAATAATTATAAAGAATTTCTTATAATATAAAAAGATTAATCTAATAATAAAAATATTAATCTAATTACAATTAACTGTCAGCAATACAATTTGCATGACCACAAAATAAACTGTTTGTTCTGCAAGTGGGCTGTAAGTGGGATTTGTATGTTCATAAAATTAACTGTTTGTGTTGTAAGTGAATCGTAATTGAGATACAAGTGTATTTTATGACTTACGGTCCAAACATACGGCCTAAGTCTTAAGCGGTTTTTTACGGTGAAACAAACACCAACTATAGTGTAGACATTATGCAAACTGTGCTAAAGTGTTTGTCCACTTGAAAAATCTAATAAAAGAAGAGACAAAGGTATCATATCCAACATGAAAAAGATAACATGTCAGGTACAAAAAAAATAATATTAAACCACATTCACTCCAAGAACTGAAGCTATTTTTCCAAACACAAAAAACGTGGAAAAGTGTAAACCTCTCGCAAAACAACTATTCATGAATAGACAAATTATGCAATGTAAGAAAGAATAATAGAAAACAAAATAACAACTCATATGATTAAGTAAATCCCTTTGAACAAAAGATAACATTTCTAGCCAACATGTAGAAAAGAAATCAACTAGAGCAACTTTTAAGCAACTGCCGATCATAAAAAAGTCAATTTGAAACAATGATCAAAGTAGCAATCAGAATTTTGCTTATATAGTCAGCCTACGTAATAGAAAAACAGTAAAACTATTTTCACCAGATGATTAACAAAAAAACTATATAATATAGATGATAACAGTAACTGATTCTCGAAATCCAGGGTTCAAGGATTATACAAATCTAGGGTTTCAAGCATTTCTACTATAAAATCATAGATAGGGTTTTACGAAAACACGCAGACTGACCTGGATTGTCACGGAAACGGTGAGAGCGAGGGTGACTAAACGGCAGAGGCGATCCTCCTCCACGCCGCCGAAAAGCTTGCGGAGAGCCGCGGCGGTGAAACCCTACCGGAGACTCTCCGCGTCGTCGGAAGGGCGTCGGAGATTCGCCGCGGCGACGGCGGAGATGAGGTGGCGGAGGCGACTCTCGGCGGTGGGGATTGGAGGCAAGGGGCGGGGACTGAGGCGGTGGCTGAGCTCGCCAGGCTCGAAATCTCCACCGCTAGTGGCCAACGGTCGAACCACCATGCTGCTTAGGTTTCCGGCGGGACGAGGTGGTGGAGCTGAAGGGGTCGGCGAGGATTCCGACGGTGGCGGATCTGGCTCTCTCTCGCGAGGACGCATTTTTTTCTCCATTTTCCAACCCGTGACCAAATCAAGAAAGCGGCTTTTTCGGAGATTACATAGGATTGTTTCAAATTTATCGTAGTCAAAAACTCCCGTGCAATGCACGGGTTTGAATAATAGCTTTTACATTTAATAAATAATAATTACTATATGATATAAAAGAAATCTTTTTTTCCTTTCAAAAAAACACTTTTCTCACTGAGTGAAAAGCAATCCTCTCTACCTGATCGAATTAGGTCTAGGGGTGTAAACCGGTCGGGTTCTGGTTGGATCTGTGTCATATCCGAACCCGAATCCGATAAGGAATTCGGGTTCGGACTCGAGTTCTTTCTTATCGGGTTCAGGTCGGATTCAGATTTAAATTAGATGTATTAAAATTTCAATTAGATAATTTTTTAAAGTGTATTTCAATTTTATTTGATGCAAAATGAAAATTTATATACTTTACTTTTATAATAATATGATCAAAGTTCTCATTTTTATAATTTTATTAATTTAAATATAGTGAAATGTATGATGATAAGTACCATTTTATAATATTTACTCTCTTTTCGGGTTTGTAATCGGGTTTCGGGTTTGAAATAGTCATACCCGAAGATAAGAATTTCGGATCTAAGAACCCGACCTATTTGTAAAAGATCGGATCGGGTTTTCGAATTTCGGGTACCATTTACAGTCCTAATTAGATCTCACAATTCCATCAAAAGATAGTCTCGATCTACCTAACCACAGCCGTGGGTGCCCCTTCATTGGTTAAGAAATCTCTCATAACATTTCCTTCATGAAACAAACATTGGCCTAAAAACTCTCAAAGATCGAAAGTCTATAATTGATATCATCAAGTATGGCCGCCACAAGACCAATAGGAAGTCCCTCCCCAACCAACATATCACCATCGTAGAAATTATCTTCAAACTATACACTCTAAGCATGCAATTCAAAGTCGGCCACTCGAATCACTTCACACTTTGTAGGAAGCTCAGTCATTAGCACAATAAGCCAACAACTGTCTAACTTTTAGCTAGAAACAACACTTTTTCATCCCGACAAAGAACAACGATATTAACCACTTAGACGCTCTTCACAAAGCCGACTGGATCTTATTTAGGCTATGTTATGAGTGGACCGATAAATGTTAGAATTTAACATGAATAAAATAGGATCAATTGCCTCTATGCATAGATATCAATATCATGTATAATGGATCTTGAGTTGGGGCTTTAAATAACATACCTTTCGAAGGATGATATGTTAGACTTATTAGTTTTAAGTCTAATTTATTTTGGGCCTAATCAAATCAATTAGATATTTGCACCCGCCCACTTAACCTATGTTGTTTGACCCAATAAAGAATTGATCAAACCTAAATGGTTTGGGTCTAGACACGTTTTCAATTACACTTAGCCATGAGTGTATTTAAATTAGAATGTGGGACTCATCTACACGTGTGGAACTCGTGTTATAAATCAAGGGCCTAGATCTATGATGAGTTGAACTAGGGTTTCTTGATGCTATATATATACCATGAGTAGGGTTCCCTCTCCACCAACAAGAATAATCATCTCTCTCTTAGAGGCCTCTCATCTCCTCTAAGGATAAAGAAGAGAACTTGGTGGCTGGAGAGAAGAATCCTCTCCCTCAACCCGGCGTTCTCGAGATCGTGCAACCTTCGGCATCCTCTTCGTGATGGAATCAGTATGCCTAAAACCCTCCTTCCCTTTGATCATGATAAAGAGGCTTACAGTATATGTAGATCTTGTATGGAATAAATTTAGATCTAACAATTGGTATCAGAGCCTCCTCTTTATCAGATCATAGGGATTTACAGAAATTATGATCTCGATCCATAAATATCATAAAAATATCTCCTTTGATTCAATAAATATTTTGTGTCTCATATGTTGGATCAAAAGATTAAAAGGAGTGATTTTTATTGAATTTAACATGTATATGCTTTTATGAAATTTTGCTTTGTGTGTTATTTAGATTTTTAAAAAAAAAAATGCCTGGCTGTGTGCATGCAGGCGCCTGCATGCAACGACAAAAAAAAAAAAAAAAAAAAAAAAAAATATGTGGCTGGCCGCATGCATGCAGGGAAGCCCTTAAAGTATTTTAAAAAAAAAAAAGAAAAGAAAAGAAAGAAAGAAAAGGGATACATGCTGCATGCTCTCTGCAGAGCATGCGTGTGCTGTTTGAGCATGCAGGCTCATGCCTGCATGCGCGGCTAGGGTGGGCAACAGCCGCCGGCCGTCATTGGCCGGCGACTACAAGAGCAAGCTGTAAAATAATAATAATAATAAATTTGGTTAATTATTTGGGGTTTCCTTAATTTGGGATTATGAGATTAATTAGGATTCAAAAATTTAGAGATTGAATTTTACTCTAATAAGGAAACTTACTCCTAATTAATCTCATATATTAATTTTCAATTGGGATTGTTGAGATTGATTTGGGTATTATGATTGAGATATAATTCTAGTCTATTAAGGATATTTTGGGATAGAATTCTACTCAAATAAATAAACCTAATCCCAATCAATCTCACATAAAGCTAATTGGGTTTTATTCAGTTTTTATTTAAACCCAGCCCAATAAGAAAGGAAACCAATAACTTAACCATTGCGGGTCGGATCTGATTCAGACCCGATAAGCACTGCAGACCCGTTTTGCCAATAGAAACTTCAATTAGCCGTTAAGGGCTCATCCGACCTCTGTTTTAGGCATGTAAACAGCCGTTTCGAAGCTCTTGACGAGCACTACAGTATTATAGGAACTATACATGACAAAACAGTAGTTAGTTGACATAAAGAAGGCATTGAAGTGTTTGTTTATCATGGTTATGTGTACCCTTACATGCTTCCGCTTCATTAATATTTATATCATTGCTTATATTGTCTAGCATGATGAATATTGGTGTTTATTACAGTTAATAACACACAAATAAAGATATATACATGTTCAAGCTAAAGAATTTATAAAAGAGCTTATTTAATTGCGTATGTAGTTCATGCGGCAATAGCCAGCCCAAAGGAAGACTATTGTTTGGCCGAATTATGTACGGCGTCGGATACTTGATGTGGGTAATGCAAGTGGGAGAACCTTGATGTGTGGTAATCGGCCCAAAGGAAGGTTGTCACACTATTGGCCCATATTGCATTACCCTCATCAACTAGTCCGATGGCGGAACAAGAATATAGATGCATAAATTTGTGTGGCCCATGCGTGTGGCAATCGGCCCAAAAAAGGTTGTCATTATGGCCGGGTCATTACATATATTATATGGCCAATATAGATTACTTAAACTTTAGGACCAATCCTATAAAGTGACAGTCGGCCCCAAGGAAGGCTGTTCTCTTACATAGGACCTAGACTTTAGGATATCTATATTGGGCCAGTACAGTGTTGGCATATAGAGACACAACTTGTTCTGAAAGTTTAACCGGCAGCTCTATCGGTTAAACTGGTTGCATTTTCTGAAATTCATTTTTTATAGCTATTACAGTAGAATTTTATTAAATGCAATGTTTATGTTAAACTGATGAGAAATTGTACACTTATGTAGTTTAAATTGAATGGTACAAACATTAAGAAGTGGTAAGACCACGTAGATGATCGTTCTTGAATTCATGCACCTAGAGTACACCTTAAAGATTGATGGATCTCTACTATCACTAATAAAAGTTCAGTAAAGAAAAGGTCAATTATGGTAAGTGGGAGAGATCTTACAAGAGGTGTCTAATGGTCATAAAGTACACTATTCCTATAACTATTAGAAGTGCTATGCCCGATAAAGTCAGTGCTCACTTAGCATCCAGGGTAAACTTCTAATAAGAAAAGGAAAGTGAAACTAAAGGGAGGAACATAAACATCACTACAGTTGCTGATCTTAAGTGGCAAAAGTGCAGAAAAATAGCCTAAGGTCATTGCATACTTTTTCTGTAAGAAAGTAAGCCACCTCAAGTAGGAATGCATAAAGTATCAGAAATGGCTATTTAGCGGGTATATCTCATATTTATGTTTGTTCTGAGATTAATTTAGCTTTAGTGCCACTTTATAAATTATGAATAGATAATTCACATAAGCAATTCAATGCGGAACTTCCAAACCCAAAGGAGGCCCAGCCCAGCTGAGCGATACGTACCATGGGTGATGGAAATAAAGTTGCAATTAAAGCTATTGGAGTTTGTAGGCTTAAATTAGATTCTGTTTTTTTTGTTTTAGATTTGGATGAGACTTTATGTGTACCGTCCTTTTAGGCGGAATCATATTTCTATTTCATTTGTTAGACAGATCAAGTTTTGCTGTCACTATTGATAATGAAATGCTTAGTCTACTTACCAAACCTAAAGTTATTGGTACTAGAATTCTGATTGATGGCTACATAAATTGAAACTTCATGCTTTATATACTGAGTCTCTATATGTGAATGACATAGGCACTAAGCGGAAATTAATTAAAGAAACATTAGAAAGTTTGATACTAGACGAAGTTCAGGTGTCTTAATTTGGTGTATACAGACATTTGTGGTCCATTCCCTACAGCTTCTTGGAATGGTTATGAATATTTCATCACTTTTACAGACAATTACTGTAACGCCCCGATTCCACGGATACGGGGTCGTCACTGCAACGTATATACGTAAGTCCGAAGTACCTTCCCGTATATACGCTAAGCATCAGTACAGACAAGAATCAGAGTACGGAAGCAAGTGGTGCATTATACATTCCAACACATATAAATACAATTACAGAGTTATCACCAGAAGTGATCCAATATTTCAATAATATTATATCACTGATGCGCAAATGCGAGAGTACAAAAGATATACATATATGAACAGCGGGAATACAGGGAAAAGTACAAGTATGAACAGTATAAAAGGTACTCACGAGTTTAAAAGAAAAACTCGAGAGACTCACAAGGGGGCCTGGAAGGATGGAGCTCTGGATGATCGGCTGGGGATCCACGCTACCGCTGCGCTACTCTGATCCGCAAGGGGAAAATCTACACGCTCCAAGCTCCATGACCTGGACATGAGAATCCAGGGGAGTCAAATGATACTCCCCAGGCGAGTGGTGAAGCAAAACCAAGTGGCGAGCAAGGGTGAGTACATGTCATGTAAAGCCAAGGACAAGCAATCTGATTGTATGGCTTCAGATTACGGTTCCATGAGACTAGTACATCGAAGGAATAATCCAAACAAGGAAACCCTCATCTATATACCTTTATCTCATGTCACCATAACTCAAGCCCATTCAACCCAACTGTTCTCAGGCATGATAAGATAATGAACAGGAAGCAGGTGGATACAAAGGATAAAGCAAGGTATAAGCAGTTAATACGATAATACTCATAAAACCGGAAAGCCGAAGTAAAATCCAGGACAAGCAATATGGTAAGGCACAACACAGATTCATAGCCGTTTAAGTTGCAAGCTTTAGTATGCGTCCCATTCCACATACCTCCACTTACAACTTAAAGAGCCGGTTATTATGACACTTTATTATTACTCGTCTTACCCTGATATCTAGCTATGTGAACTAGCGTCCCAACGCACATAGATCCATATCCGAGTAAAACAAGGTTGTTATTGGAAACCAGCGGGGGTATCAACGAACTATGTTTACAGTGGGTCCCGTACATACCCGGACCACGGCCCAGGATTGTTCCGTTGCATGGTAACGGAAACCAGCCGCAAGGCTAACAGGAGGGACTTATGTATGCCCTTATCATGATGGTACCAGTAATGAGGGAGCCAGCTCTCCCCTCGGTCCCCTGGAGGCCCACAGGTCAGACCGGACATGTAGTTGCACAACATTCCTAAAAGCCACTGTAAACACGAACACATATTGATATCCGCATGTTTCCCCCGACCCAATACAAGTTGGTCCTTTTTAGGATTCATTAGTTTAATTATCACTTTACGGGAATAACTGGAAATGGACATGATCAGGAATCAGGAGTACATACGTACTATATAGTCAGGTCACTGCATGTAAAGCAGGAAAACAAGTCACTGATCATGATACAGGATAATAAGGTAAGGTTCCCGTAAAGGTGATAATCACAAGTCAAGTATATCATGCTGGGTGTCAAGTGATAGCATGACAGGGTGATGATATTTAGTAAACAACCAAGCATATCAAAGGATTGATAATAGTCGGGTTAAGTCATGGCAAGAGATTGATAATAGTCAGGGCAAGTCATAGCATAACTAAAGGGTCTTGCCAAATAGTAGCATGGCAGGTGGTCAGGTGATAATACACTAGATGGTCAGGTGATATACATGTGTTAAATAAAAGCATGCGACTGACTAGTCTGAGGTAATGGTATGGCAAGGTAACATAAAAGTAACCAAAGTACAACGACCACGAAGGGTCGGCCACGCATAGTATAAAACAGTAAAAGATATAGAACATGATATAAAATACATGGAGACTAGAACGAGAATATTCGCATAATCAATGAAATAGGGAGCAAGAGGGTAGCGAGCGAGAACACTCGCCTGAATCACCAGAAACGCCGAAAGTCCGAAATCCACGGAATTCGAGATGCGCCATAATATATGATATATAAATATGTAGAGTGAAGAGGAGAGAGAAAGAGAGAAGGAAGATGATGTTTGTCAATAGACAAGTCAAACAATACCAATATATGATATAAGACTCAAGGATATGGTTCCTATTCAAGAAAGGAATCAACTATGACAGACAGCCAAAGTTAGTCGACTAGGTGGAATGGTTAGTCGACTAATAAAGGGTTAGTCGACTAACAGTCTGGTATAGTCGACTAAACTGGGTTCCAGAGAGTTGGGTTCTGGTTTCAGGAAAAGTTAGTCGACTAGGGTCAAGGGAGTAGTCGACTAATAGTCATCTCAAGTCGACTAACAGATATTCTAAGTCGACTAAGACTGAGTTACAGAAAGTTGGGTTTCTGGTTCAGGAAAGGTTAGTCGACTAGGGTCAAGGGAGTAGTCGACTAATAGAGGTTTCCAGTCGACTAATAATAACCTAAGTCGACTAAAACTGTGTTCCAGAAAAGGTTACGTTTCAACTAAGGGTTTCAAGTCGACTAGTCCTTAGGTCAAGTCGACTAATCGACTGGAAACAGCAAACAGAACAGATTTCTATGGTTGTGTGTTTGATAATCAAATGGCATGATTTGAAGACCTAAGTATACATGATATGAAAATACAAGTATCCTAAGAATTAATCAAGTCTAGGTAAGTAAAATTACTCACCAAAAGGAGTGGTTGGTAATGGAGTGATGGTGGTAGTGATGGAAGTTGATGATGTAGAAGAAGATGAGGTTTTGGTGAAGTTGATGCCCTTGTGGTGATTCCCATGGAGATGAAGGAGGAAGAAGATGAAGGAAGAAGTTGGAGTAGTTGTGGTGGTGGTTGTGGTGGTGGAGATGAAGAGGGAGATGGAGGTTAGGGCTTTGGTGAAGAGAAGAAAGAGAAAGATGAAGTGAAAATGAATAAAGAAAGGGGAAGGAAAGTATTTATAGGTTTTAGATTTTGTGAAGGAGGTGCAAATAAATAAAAAAGAGGGGGGTTTTTGCAAAGTGGAGGAGGGGATGAGTGTCCCTCTTTTGGCCACTTGGCCGGCCATGGGAGAGAGAGAGAAAGAGGGGCATTAATGAGGGAGTTGGTGGAAGTGTGTGGAGAAGAGTGGAAGTTGTAAAAGATTAGAATTTTGGAAAAATGGAAAGCTTGTGGCTTGTGGAGGAAGGAAAGAAATAAAGGAAAAGGAAAAAGGAAAAGAAATTCATATGAGGAGATATTTTCTTGGAAGAGAATTTGAAAATAATAAAAGTGGCGGATTCCGGGATTCGGTTACGGATGCGGAAATCTTTCGGGAAAATACCGGATTCGTCCCGAAATCAAGTATCTCGGAACGACCCGAAATAATTATCAAAAAATCAAGAATATAATATTAAGTATCATAGTGAAATCCGTTTTAAGAAATACTTTATAGTTTTAAAACTAAAAATCCCGGAATCAGTTACCTACCGACTCCGATGGAATTTTCATAAATTCATAAAATCCTCAGAAAAAGAATGTAGGTAGAAAATATGATTCTAAGGAATAATGCCTAAAGGACCTTCTAGAAATTCCTAGCTGATTGTGAAATAAAAATCCGGAATCGGTCAACGGAACTGGCCGACACCGGTTTTGAAGACTTTCATTTTAATTCCAGAAAAATCTAGAAAATCATAGAAAATATATAATATTGGAAAATGATATTTAAAACTAAAATCGGTCAATTCTAATTATCAGAATGTCTAAATCGAGTAATACTCTAGGATCGGGCCTTCGGTTCAGACTAGGGCTGACTCCAAGACCACGAATCCAAATCCAAGACAAAACCATCATATAAGGAATTCATAATACAAAAATAAATACAGGAAACAAATCGAAAAATATGATCGAAAAATCTGAATACGTAACTAAGTACGTATTCCGGGTACGGGGTATTACAATCCATCCACCTTACAAAAATTGCGTCCTCGCAATTTCGTTAAGGGGTGAATTGAACACAAAGGGAACAAGGGTGGAATCTATACTAATTAAGATATGAAGCACTATAGGTAGGGCTCTCAAGTCGACTGAACATTAATCATCCTCCGCACTTCCGGCTGTATAAATCTTCGAATAATGCTGAATAATACTGCTGATGTCGTGGCTGTGCAATAAATGAGCCAGAATACCGAAGATAAAGAAAACCCTGATAGTCCTGAGCATAATAAAGAAGGCCGATAATTAAGAATCCCGAATACCAGGCATCAATCACTCTGAACGATATAGTAGAGAATGTAGAATATCCGTAGAGAATTCCGACTGCTGTCTTCTGAAAGATAGCCAGATCAAGATCGATCTGGAGAATACCAAGCTTCATAGAGTTGGCCGAAGAGATCACATAATAGCTTCATTCAGAACCAGCCACTACCTCTCTAGTCTAGTCATATCTTAAGTTGGCATAAAGGCTTCATAAAACCAAAACAGGGAAAGGATAGGAGGAATTAGGAATCAAAGGAAAGATAGTCAAGAAATAGATAACTCTGCACTTGTAGTTGGAATGTATAACCAAGACTCATGTATTCCAGTTGCAAATCTCTTTACAATTGATTTGCCTTCTGGACGTACTGAAGAGGTTTAGAGCCTAAGCTCTGATACCAACTTGTAACGCCCCGATTCCACGGATACGGGGTCGTCACTGCAACGTATATACGTAAGTCCGAAGTACCTTCCCGTATATACGCTAAGCATCAGTACAGACAAGAATCAGAGTACGGAAGCAAGTGGTGCATTATACATTCCAACACATATAAATACAATTACAGAGTTATCACCAGAAGTGATCCAATATTTCAATAATATTATATCACTGATGCGCAAATGCGAGAGTACAAAAGATATACATATATGAACAGCGGGAATACAGGGAAAAGTACAAGTATGAACAGTATAAAAGGTACTCACGAGTTTAAAAGAAAAACTCGAGAGACTCACAAGGGGGCCTGGAAGGATGGAGCTCTGGATGATCGGCTGGGGATCCACGCTACCGCTGCGCTACTCTGATCCGCAAGGGGGAAAATCTACACGCTCCAAGCTCCATGACCTGGACATGAGAATCCAGGGGAGTCAAATGATACTCCCCAGGCGAGTGGTGAAGCAAAACCAAGTGGCGAGCAAGGGTGAGTACATGTCATGTAAAGCCAAGGACAAGCAATCTGATTGTATGGCTTCAGATTACGGTTCCATGAGACTAGTACATCGAAGGAATAATCCAAACAAGGAAACCCTCATCTATATACCTTTATCTCATGTCACCATAACTCAAGCCCATTCAACCCAACTGTTCTCAGGCATGATAAGATAATGAACAGGAAGCAGGTGGATACAAAGGATAAAGCAAGGTATAAGCAGTTAATACGATAATACTCATAAAACCGGAAAGCCGAAGTAAAATCCAGGACAAGCAATATGGTAAGGCACAACACAGATTCATAGCCGTTTAAGTTGCAAGCTTTAGTATGCGTCCCATTCCACATACCTCCACTTACAACTTAAAGAGCCGGTTATTATGACACTTTATTATTACTCGTCTTACCCTGATATCTAGCTATGTGAACTAGCGTCCCAACGCACATAGATCCATATCCGAGTAAAACAAGGTTGTTATTGGAAACCAGCGGGGGTATCAACGAACTATGTTTACAGTGGGTCCCGTACATACCCGGGACCACGGCCCAGGATTGTTCCGTTGCATGGTAACGGAAACCAGCCGCAAGGCTAACAGGAGGGACTTATGTATGCCCTTATCATGATGGTACCAGTAATGAGGGAGCCAGCTCTCCCCTCGGTCCCCTGGAGGCCCACAGGTCAGACCGGAACATGTAGTTGCACAACATTCCTAAAAGCCACTGTAAACACGAACACATATTGATATCCGCATGTTTCCCCCGACCCAATACAAGTTGGTCCTTTTTAGGATTCATTAGTTTAATTATCACTTTACGGGAATAACTGGAAATGGACATGATCAGGAATCAGGAGTACATACGTACTATATAGTCAGGTCACTGCATGTAAAGCAGGAAAACAAGTCACTGATCATGATACAGGATAATAAGGTAAGGTTCCCGTAAAGGTGATAATCACAAGTCAAGTATATCATGCTGGGTGTCAAGTGATAGCATGACAGGGTGATGATATTTAGTAAACAACCAAGCATATCAAAGGATTGATAATAGTCGGGTTAAGTCATGGCAAGAGATTGATAATAGTCAGGGCAAGTCATAGCATAACTAAAGGGTCTTGCCAATAGTAGCATGGCAGGTGGTCAGGTGATAATACACTAGATGGTCAGGTGATATACATGTGTTAAATAAAAGCATGCGACTGACTAGTCTGAGGTAATGGTATGGCAAGGTAACATAAAAGTAACCCAAAGTACAACGACCACGAAGGGTCGGCCACGCATAGTATAAAACAGTAAAAGATATAGAACATGATATAAAATACATGGAGACTAGAACGAGAATATTCGCATAATCAATGAAATAGGAGCAAGAGGGTAGCGAGCGAGAACACTCGCCTGAATCACCAGAAACGCCGAAAGGTCCGAAATCCACGGAATTCGAGATGCGCCATAATATATGATATATAATATGTAGAGTGAAGAGGAGAGAGAAAGAGAGAAGGGAAGATGATGTTTGTCAATAGACAAGTCAAACAATACCAATATATGATATAAGACTCAAGGATATGGTTCCTATTCAAGAAAGGAATCAACTATGACAGACAGCCAAAGTTAGTCGACTAGGTGGAATGGTTAGTCGACTAATAAAGGGGTTAGTCGACTAACAGTCTGGTATAGTCGACTAAAACTGGGTTCCAGAGAGTTGGGTTCTGGTTTCAGGAAAAGTTAGTCGACTAGGGTCAAGGGAGTAGTCGACTAATAGTCATCTCAAGTCGACTAACAGATATTCTAAGTCGACTAAGACTGAGTTACAGAAAGTTGGGTTTCTGGTTCAGGAAAGGTTAGTCGACTAGGGTCAAGGGAGTAGTCGACTAATAGAGGTTTCCAGTCGACTAATAAATAACCTAAGTCGACTAAAACTGTGTTCCAGAAAAGGTTACGTTTCAACTAAGGGTTTCAAGTCGACTAGTCCTTAGGTCAAGTCGACTAATCGACTGGAAACAGCAAACAGAACAGATTTCTATCTATGGGTGTGTTTGATAATCAAATGGCATGATTTGAAGACCTAAGTATACATGATATGAAAATACAAGTATCCTAAGAATTAATCAAGTCTAGGTAAGTAAAATTACTCACCAAAAGGAGTGGTTGGTAATGGAGTGATGGTGGTAGTGATGGAAGTTGATGATGTAGAAGAAGATGAGGTTTTGGTGAAGTTGATGCCCTTGTGGTGATTCCCATGGAGATGAAGGAGGAAGAAGATGAAGGAAGAAGTTGGAGTAGTTGTGGTGGTGGTTGTGGTGGTGGAGATGAAGAGGGAGATGGAGGTTAGGGCTTTGGTGAAGAGAAGAAAGAGAAAGATGAAGTGAAATGAATAAAGAAAGGGGAAGGAAAGTATTTATAGGTTTTAGATTTTGTGAAGGAGGTGCAAATAAATAAAAAAGAGGGGGGTTTTTGCAAAGTGGAGGAGGGGATGAGTGTCCCTCTTTTGGCCACTTGGCCGGCCATGGGAGAGAGAGAGAAAGAGGGGCATTAATGAGGGAGTTGGTGGAAGTGTGTGGAGAAGAGTGGAAGTTGTAAAAGATTAGAATTTTGGAAAAATGGAAAAGCTTGTGGCTTGTGGAGGAAGGAAAGAAATAAAGGAAAGGAAAAAGGAAAAGAAATTCATATGAGGAGATATTTTCTTGGAAGAGAATTTGAAAATAATAAAAGTGGCGGATTCCCGGGATTCGGTTACGGATGCGGAAATCTTTCGGGAAATACCGGATTCGTCCCGAAATCAAGTATCTCGGAACGACCCGAAATAATTATCAAAAAATCAAGAATATAATATTAAGTATCATAGTGAAATCCGTTTTAAGAAATACTTTATAGTTTTAAAACTAAAAATCCCGGAATCAGTTACCTACCGACTCCGATGGAATTTTCATAAATTCATAAAATCCTCAGAAAAAGAATGTAGGTAGAAAATATGATTCTAAGGAATAATGCCTAAAGGACCTTCTAGAAATTCCTAGCTGATTGTGAAATAAAAATCCGGGAATCGGTCAACGGAACTGGCCGACACCGGTTTTGAAGACTTTCATTTTAATTCCAGAAAAATCTAGAAAATCATAGAAAATATATAATATTGGAAAATGATATTTAAAACTAAAATCGGTCAATTCTAATTATCATGTCTAAATCGAGTAATACTCTAGGATCGGGCCTTCGGTTCAGACTAGGGCTGACTCCAAGACCACGAATCCAAATCCAAGACAAAACAATCATATAAGGAATTCATAATACAAAAATAATACAGGAAACAAATCGAAAAATATGATCGAAAAATCTGAATACGTAACTAAGTACGTATTCCGGGTACGGGGTATTACAATCCATCCCCTTACAAAAATTGCGTCCTCGCAATTTCGTTAAGGGGTGAATTGAACACAAAGGGAACAAGGGTGGAATCTATACTAATTAAGATATGAAGCACTATAGGTAGGCTCTCAAGTCGACTGAACATTAATCATCCTCCGCACTTCCGGCTGTATAAATCTTCGAATAATGCTGAATAATACTGCTGATGTCGTGGCTGTGCAATAAATGAGCCAGAATACCGAAGATAAAGAAACCCTGATAGTCCTGAGCATAATAAAGAAGGCCGATAATTAAGAATCCCGAATACCAGGCATCAATCACTCTGAACGATATAGTAGAGAATGTAGAATATCCGTAGAGAATTCCGACTGCTGTCTTCTGAAAGATAGCCAGATCAAGATCGATCTGGAGAATACCAAGCTTCATAGAGTTGGCCGAAGAGATCACATAATAGCTTCATTCAGAACCAGCCACTACCTCTCTAGTCTAGTCATATCTTAAGTTGGCATAAAGGCTTCATAAAACCAAAACAGGGAAAGGATAGGAGGAATTAGGAATCAAAGGAAAGATAGTCAAGAAATAGATAACTCTGCACTTGTAGTTGGAATGTATAACCAAGACTCATGTATTCCAGTTGCAAATCTCTTTACAATTGATTTGCCTTCTGGACGTACTGAAGAGGTTTAGAGCCTAAGCTCTGATACCAACTTGTAACGCCCCGATTCCACGGATACGGGGTCGTCACTGCAACGTATATACGTAAGTCCGAAGTACCTTCCCGTATATACGCTAAGCATCAGTACAGACAAGAATCAGAGTACGGAAGCAAGTGGTGCATTATACATTCCAACACATATAAATACAATTACAGAGTTATCACCAGAAGTGATCCAATATTTCAATAATATTATATCACTGATGCGCAAATGCGAGAGTACAAAAGATATACATATATGAACAGCGGGAATACAGGGAAAGTACAAGTATGAACAGTATAAAAGGTACTCACGAGTTTAAAAGAAAAACTCGAGAGACTCACAAGGGGGCCTGGAAGGATGGAGCTCTGGATGATCGGCTGGGGATCCACGCTACCGCTGCGCTACTCTGATCCGCAAGGGGGGAAATCTACACGCTCCAAGCTCCATGACCTGGACATGAGAATCCAGGGGAGTCAAATGATACTCCCCAGGCGAGTGGTGAAGCAAAACCAAGTGGCGAGCAAGGGTGAGTACATGTCATGTAAAGCCAAGGACAAGCAATCTGATTGTATGGCTTCAGATTACGGTTCCATGAGACTAGTACATCGAAGGAATAATCCAAACAAGGAAACCCTCATCTATATACCTTTATCTCATGTCACCATAACTCAAGCCCATTCAACCCAACTGTTCTCAGGCATGATAAGATAATGAACAGGAAGCAGGTGGATACAAAGGATAAAGCAAGGTATAAGCAGTTAATACGATAATACTCATAAAACCGGAAAGCCGAAGTAAAATCCAGGACAAGCAATATGGTAAGGCACAACACAGATTCATAGCCGTTTAAGTTGCAAGCTTTAGTATGCGTCCCATTCCACATACCTCCACTTACAACTTAAAGAGCCGGTTATTATGACACTTTATTATTACTCGTCTTACCCTGATATCTAGCTATGTGAACTAGCGTCCCAACGCACATAGATCCATATCCGAGTAAAACAAGGTTTGTTATTGGAAACCAGCGGGGGTATCAACGAACTATGTTTACAGTGGGTCCCGTACATACCCGGGACCACGGCCCAGGATTGTTCCGTTGCATGGTAACGGAAACCAGCCGCAAGGCTAACAGGAGGGACTTATGTATGCCCTTATCATGATGGTACCAGTAATGAGGGAGCCAGCTCTCCCCTCGGTCCCCTGGAGGCCCACAGGTCAGACCGGAACATGTAGTTGCACAACATTCCTAAAAGCCACTGTAAACACGAACACATATTGATATCCGCATGTTTCCCCCGACCCAATACAAGTTGGTCCTTTTTAGGATTCATTATTTTAATTATCACTTTACGGGAATAACTGGAAATGGACATGATCAGGAATCAGGAGTACATACGTACTATATAGTCAGGTCACTGCATGTAAAGCAGGAAAACAAGTCACTGATCATGATACAGGATAATAAGGTAAGGTTCCCGTAAAGGTGATAATCACAAGTCAAGTATATCATGCTGGGTGTCAAGTGATAGCATGACAGGGTGATGATATTTAGTAAACAACCAAGCATATCAAAGGATTGATAATAGTCGGGTTAAGTCATGGCAAGAGATTGATAATAGTCAGGGCAAGTCATAGCATAACTAAAGGGTCTTGCCAAATAGTAGCATGGCAGGTGGTCAGGTGATAATACACTAGATGGTCAGGTGATATACATGTGTTAAATAAAAGCATGCGACTGACTAGTCTGAGTAATGGTATGGCAAGGTAACATAAAAGTAACCCAAAGTACAACGACCACGAAGGGTCGGCCACGCATAGTATAAAACAGTAAAAGATATAGAACATGATATAAAATACATGGAGACTAGAACGAGAATATTCGCATAATCAATGAAATAGGGAGCAAGAGGGTAGCGAGCGAGAACACTCGCCTGAATCACCAGAAACGCCGAAAGGTCCGAAATCCACGAATTCGGGATGCGCCATAATATATGATATATAAATATGTAGAGTGAAGAGGAGAGAGAAAGAGAGAAGGGAAGATGATGTTTGTCAATAGACAAGTCAAACAATACCAATATATGATATAAGACTCAAGGATATGGTTCCTATTCAAGAAAGGAATCAACTATGACAGACAGCCCAAGTTAGTCGACTAGGTGGAATGGTTAGTCGACTAATAAGGGGTTAGTCGACTAACAGTCTGGTATAGTCGACTAAAACTGGGTTCCAGAGAGTTGGTTCTGGTTTCAGGAAAAGTTAGTCGACTAGGGTCAAGGGAGTAGTCGACTAATAGTCATCTCAAAAGTCGACTAACAGATATTCTAAGTCGACTAAGACTGAGTTACAGAAAGTTGGGTTTCTGGTTCAGGAAAGTTAGTCGACTAGGGTCAAGGGAGTAGTCGACTAATAGAGGTTTCCAGTCGACTAATAAATAACCTAAGTCGACTAAAACTGTGTTCCAGAAAAGGTTACGTTTCAACTAAGGGTTTCAAGTCGACTAGTCCTTAGGTCAAGTCGATTAATCGACTGGAAACAGCAAACAGAACAGATTTCTATGGTTGTGTGTTTGATAATCAAATGGCATGATTTGAAGACCTAAGTATACATGATATGAAAATACAAGTATCCTAAGAATTAATCAAGTCTAGGTAAGTAAAATTACTCACCAAAAGGAGTGGTTGGTAATGGAGTGATGGTGGTAGTGATGGAAGTTGATGATGTAGAAGAAGATGAGGTTTTGTGAAGTTGATGCCCTTGTGGTGATTCCCATGGAGATGAGGAGAAGAAGATGAAGGAAGAAGTTGGAGTAGTTGTGGTGGTGGTTGTGGTGGTGGAGATGAAGAGGGAGATGGAGGTTAGGGCTTTGGTGAAGAGAAGAAAGAGAAAGATGAAGTGAAAATGAATAAAGAAAGGGGAAGGAAAGTATTTATAGGTTTTAGATTTTGTGAAGGAGGTGCAAATAAATAAAATAGAGGGGGGTTTTTGCAAAGTGGAGGAGGGGATGAGTGTCCCTCTTTTGGCCACTTGGCCGGCCATGGGAGAGAGAGAGAAAGAGGGGCATTAATGAGGGAGTTGGTGGAAGTGTGTGGAGAAGAGTGGAAGTTGTAAAAGATTAGAATTTTGGAAAATGGAAAAGCTTGTGGCTTGTGGAGGAAGGAAAGAAATAAAGGAAAAGGAAAAAGGAAAGAAATTCATATGAGGAGATATTTTCTTGGAAGAGAATTTGAAAATAATAAAGTGGCGGATTCCCGGGATTCGGTTACGGATGCGGAAATCTTTCGGGAAAATACCGGATTCGTCCCGAATCAAGTATCTCGGAACGACCCGAAATAATTATCAAAAAATCAAGAATATAATATTAAGTATCATAGTGAAATCCGTTTTAAGAAATACTTTATAGTTTTAAAACTAAAAATCCCGGAATCAGTTACCTACCGACTCCGATGGAATTTTCATAAATTCATAAAATCCTCAAAAAAGAATGTAGGTAGAAAATATGATTCTAAGGAATAATGCCTAAAGGACCTTCTAGAAATTCCTAGCTGATTGTGAAATAAAAATCCGGAAATCGGTCAACGAACTGGCCGACACCGGTTTTGAAGACTTTCATTTTAATTCCAGAAAAATCTAGAAAATCATAGAAAATATATAATATTGGAAAATGATATTTAAAACTAAAATCGGTCAATTCTAATTATCAGAATGTCTAAATCGAGTAATACTCTAGGATCGGGCCTTCGGTTCAGACTAGGGCTGACTCCAAGACCACGAATCCAAATCCAAGACAAAACAATCATATAAGGAATTCATAATACAAAAATAAATACAGGAACAAATCGAAAAATATGATCGAAAATCTGAATACGTAACTAAGTACGTATTCCGGGTACGGGGTATTACAATCCATCCACCTTACAAAAATTGCGTCCTCGCAATTTCGTTAAGGGGTGAATTGAACACAAAGGGAACAAGGGTGGAATCTATACTAATTAAGATATGAAGCACTATAGGTAGGGCTCTCAAGTCGACTGAACATTAATCATCCTCCGCACTTCCGGCTGTATAAATCTTCGAATAATGCTGAATAATACTGCTGATGTCGTGGCTGTGCAATAATGAGCCAGAATACCGAAGATAAAGAAAACCCTGATAGTCCTGAGCATAATAAAGAAGGCCGATAATTAAGAATCCCGAATACCAGGCATCAATCACTCTGAACGATATAGTAGAGAATGTAGAATATCCGTAGAGAATTCCGACTGCTGTCTCTGAAAGATAGCCAGATCAAGATCGATCTGGAGAATACCAAGCTTCATAGAGTTGGCCGAAGAGATCACATAATAGCTTCATTCAGAACCAGCCACTACCTCTCTAGTCTAGTCATATCTTAAGTTGGCATAAAGGCTTCATAAAACCAAAACAGGGGAAGGATAGGAGGAATTAGGAATCAAAGGAAAGATAGTCAAGAAATAGATAACTCTGCACTTGTAGTTGGAATGTATAACCAAGACTCATGTATTCCAGTTGCAAATCTCTTTACCATTGATTTGCCTTCTGGACGTACTGAAGAGGTTTTAGAGCCTAAGCTCTGATACCAACTTGTAACGCCCCGATTCCACGGATACGGGGTCGTCATTGCAACGTATATACGTAAGTCCGAAGTACCTTCCCGTATATACGCTAAGCATCAGTACAGACAAGAATCAGAGTACGGAAGCAAGTGGTGCTTATATATTCCAACACATATAAATACAATTACAGAGTTATCACCAGAAGTGATCCAATATTTCAATAATATTATATCACTGATGCGCAAATGCGAGAGTACAAAAGATATACATATATGAACAGCGGGAATACAGGAAAAGTACAAGTATGAACAGTATAAAAGGTACTCACGAGTTTAAAAGAAAAACTCGAGAGACTCACAGGGGGCCTGGAAGGATGGAGCTCTGGATGATCGGCTGGGGATCCACGCTACCGCTGCGCTACTCTGATCCGCAAGGGGGAAAATCTACACGCTCCAAGCTCCATGACCTGGACATGAGAATCCAGGGGAGTCAAATGATACTCCCCAGGCGAGTGGTGAAGCAAAACCAAGTGCGAGCAAGGGTGAGTACATGTCATGTAAAGCCAAGGACAAGCAATCTGATTGTATGGCTTCAGATTACGGTTCCATGAGACTAGTACATCGAAGGAATAATCCAAACAAGGAAACCCTCATCTATATACCTTTATCTCATGTCACCATAACCCAAGCCCATTCAACCCAACTGTTCTCAGGCATGATAAGATAATGAACAGGAAGCAGGTGGATACAAAGGATAAAGCAGGTATAAGCAGTTAATACGATAATACTCATAAAACCGGAAAGCCGAAGTAAAATCCAGGACAAGCAATATGGTAAGGCACAACACAGATTCATAGCCGTTTAAGTTGCAAGCTTTAGTATGCGTCCCATTCCACATACCTCCACTTACAACTTAAAGAGCCGGTTATTATGACACTTTATTATTACTCGTCTTACCCTGATATCTAGCTATGTGAACTAGCGTCCCAACGCACATAGATCCATATCCGAGTAAAACAAGGTTGTTATTGGAAACCAGCGGGGGTATCAACGAACTATGTTTACAGTGGGTCCCGTACATACCCGGGACCACGGCCCAGGATTGTTCCGTTGCATGGTAACGGAAACCAGCCGTAAGGCTAACAGGAGGGACTTATGTATGCCCTTATCATGATGGTACCAGTAATGAGGGAGCCAGCTCTCCCCTCGGTCCCCTGGAGGCCCACAGGTCAGACCGGAACATGTAGTTGCACAACATTCCTAAAAGCCACTGTAAACACGAACACATATTGATATCCGCATGTTTCCCCCGACCCAATACAAGTTGGTCCTTTTTAGGATTCATTAGTTTAATTATCACTTTACGGGAATAACTGGAAATGGACATGATCAGGAATCAGGAGTACATACGTACTATATAGTCAGGTCACTGCATGTAAAGCAGGAAACAAGTCACTGATCATTATACAGGATAATAAGGTAAGGTTCCCGTAAAGGTGATAATCACAAGTCAAGTATATCATGCTGGGTGTCAAGTGATAGCATGACAGGGTGATGATATTTAGTAAACAACCAAGCATATCAAAGGATTGATAATAGTCGGGTTAAGTCATGGCAAGAGATTGATAATAGTCAGGGCAAGTCATAGCATAACTAAGGGTCTTGCCAAATAGTAGCATGGCAGGTGGTCAGGTGATAATACACTAGATGGTCAGGTGATATACATGTGTTAAATAAAAGCATGCGACTGACTAGTCTGAGGTAATGGTATGGCAAGGTAACATAAAAGTAACCCAAAGTACAACGACCACGAAGGTCGGCCACGCATAGTATAAAACAGTAAAAGATATAGAACATGATATAAAATACATGGAGACTAGAACGAGAATATTCGCATAATCAATGAAATAGGGAGCAAGAGGGTAGCGAGCGAGAACACTCGCCTGAATCACCAGAAACGCCGAAAGGTCCGAAATCCACGGAATTTGAGATGCGCCATAATATATGATATATAAATATGTAGAGTGAAGAGGAGAGAGAAAGAGAGAAGGGAAGATGATGTTTGTCAATAGACAAGTCAAACATACCAATATATGATATAAGACTCAAGGATATGGTTCCTATTCAAGAAAGGAATCAACTATGACAGACAGCCAAAGTTAGTCGACTAGGTGGAATGGTTAGTCGACTAATAAAGGGGTTAGTCGACTAACATCTGGTATAGTCGACTAAAACTGGGTTCCAGAGAGTTGGGTTCTGGTTTCAGGAAAAGTTAGTCGACTAGGGTCAAGGGAGTAGTCGACTAATAGTCATCTCAAGTCGACTAACAGATATTCTAAGTCGACTAAGACTGAGTTACAGAAAGTTGGGTTTTCTGGTTCAGGAAAGGTTAGTCGACTAGGGTCAAGGGAGTAGTCGACTAATAGAGGTTTCCAGTCGACTAATAAATAACCTAAGTCGACTAAAACTGTGTTCCAGAAAAGGTTACGTTTCAACTAAGGTTTCAAGTCGACTAGTCCCTAGGTCAAGTCGACTAATCGACTGGAAACAGCAAACAGAACAGATTTCTATGGTTGTGTGTTTGATAATCAAATGGCATGATTTGAAGACCTAAGTATACATGATATGAAAATACAAGTATCCTAAGAATAATCAAGTCTAGGTAAGTAAAATTACTCACCAAAGGAGTGGTTGGTAATGGAGTGATGGTGGTAGTGATGGAAGTTGATGATGTAGAAGAAGATGAGGTTTTGGTGAAGTTGATGCCCTTGTGGTGATTCCCATGGAGATGAAGGAGGAAGAAGATGAAGGAGAAGTTGGAGTAGTTGTGGTGGTGGTTGTGGTGGTGGAGATGAAGAGGGAGATGGAGGTTAGGGCTTTGGTGAAGAGAGAAAGAGAAAGATGAAGTGAAAATGAATAAAGAAAGGGGAAGGAAAGTATTTATAGGTTTTAGATTTTGTGAAGGAGGTGCAAATAAATAAAAAAGAGGGGGGTTTTTGCAAAGTGGAGGAGGGGATGAGTGTCCCTCTTTTGGCCACTTGGCCGGCCATGGGAGAGAGAGAGAAAGAGGGGCATTAATGAGGGAGTTGGTGGAAGTGTGTGGAGAAGAGTGGAAGTTGTAAAAGATTAGAATTTTGGAAAAATGGAAAAGCTTGTGGCTTGTGGAGGAAGGAAAGAAATAAAGGAAAAGGAAAAAGGAAAAGAAATTCATATGAGGAGATATTTTCTTGGAAGAGAATTTGAAAATAATAAAAGTGGCGGATTCCCGGGATTCGGTTACGGATGCGGAAATCTTTCGGGAAAATACCGGATTCGTCCCGAAATCAAGTATCTCGGAACGACCCGAAATAATTATCAAAAAATCAAGAATATAATATTAAGTATCATAGTGAAATCCGTTTTAAGAAATACTTTATAGTTTTAAAACTAAAAATCCCGGAATCAGTTACCTACCGACTCCGATGGAATTTTCATAAATTCATAAAATCCTCAAAAAAAGAATGTAGGTAGAAAATATGATTCTAAGGAATAATGCCTAAAGGACCTTCTAGAAATTCCTAGCTGATTGTGAAATAAAAATCCGGAATCGGTCAACGGAACTGGCCGACACCGGTTTTGAAGACTTTCATTTTAATTCCAGAAAAATCTAGAAAATCATAGAAAATATATAATATTGGAAATGATATTTAAAACTAAAATCGGTCAATTCTAATTATCAGAATGTCTAAATCGAGTAATACTCTAGGATCGGGCCTTCGGTTCAGACTAGGGCTGACTCCAAGACCACGAATCCAAATCCAAGACAAAACAATCATATAAGGAATTCATAATACAAAAATAAATACAGGAAACAAATCGAAAAATATGATCGAAAAATCTGAATACGTAACTAAGTACGTATTCCGGGTACGGGGTATTACAATCCATCCACCTTACAAAAATTGCGTCCTCGCAATTTCGTTAAGGGGTGAATTGAACACAAAGGGAACAAGGGTGGAATCTATACTAATTAAGATATGAAGCACTATAGGTAGGGCTCTCAAGTCGACTGAACATTAATCATCCTCCGCACTTCCGGCTGTATAAATCTTCGAATAATGCTGAATAATACTGCTGATGTCGTGGCTGTGCAATAAATGAGCCAGAATACCGAAGATAAAGAAAACCCTGATAGTCCTGAGCATAATAAAGAAGGCCGATAATTAAGAATCCCGAATACCAGGCATCAATCACTCTGAACGATATAGTAGAGAATGTAGAATATCCGTAGAGAATTCCGACTGCTGTCTTCTGAAAGATAGCCAGATCAAGATCGATCTGGAGAATACCAAGCTTCATAGAGTTGGCCGAAGAGATCACATAATAGCTTCATTCAGAACCAGCCACTACCTCTCTAGTCTAGTCATATCTTAAGTTGGCATAAAGGCTTCATAAAACCAAAACAGGGAAAGGATAGGAGGAATTAGGAATCAAAGGAAAGATAGTCAAGAAATAGATAACTCTGCACTTGTAGTTGGAATGTATAACCAAGACTCATGTATTCCAGTTGCAAATCTCTTTACAATTGATTTGCCTTCTGGACGTACTGAAGAGGTTTAGAGCCTAAGCTCTGATACCAACTTGTAACGCCCCGATTCCACGGATACGGGGTCGTCACTGCAACGTATATACGTAAGTCCGAAGTACCTTCCCGTATATACGCTAAGCATCAGTACAGACAAGAATCAGAGTACGGAAGCAAGTGGTGCATTATACATTCCAACACATATAAATACAATTACAGAGTTATCACCAGAAGTGATCCAATATTTCAATAATATTATATCACTGATGCGCAAATGCGAGAGTACAAAAGATATACATATATGAACAGCGGGAATACAGGGAAAAGTACAAGTATGAACAGTATAAAAGGTACTCACGAGTTTAAAAGAAAAACTCGAGAGACTCACAAGGGGGCCTGGAAGGATGGAGCTCTGGATGATCGGCTGGGGATCCACGCTACCGCTGCGCTACTCTGATCCGCAAGGGGGAAAATCTACACGCTCCAAGCTCCATGACCTGGACATGAGAATCCAGGGGAGTCAAATGATACTCCCCAGGCGAGTGGTGAAGCAAAACCAAGTGGCGAGCAAGGGTGAGTACATGTCATGTAAAGCCAAGGACAAGCAATCTGATTGTATGGCTTCAGCTTACGGTTCCATGAGACTAGTACATCGAAGGAATAATCCAAACAAGGAAACCCTCATCTATATACCTTTATCTCATGTCACCATAACTCAAGCCCATTCAACCCAACTGTTCTCAGGCATGATAAGATAATGAACAGGAAGCAGGTGGATACAAAGGATAAAGCAAGGTATAAGCAGTTAATACGATAATACTCATAAAACCGGAAAGCCGAAGTAAAATCCAGGACAAGCAATATGGTAAGGCACAACACAGATTCATAGCCGTTTAAGTTGCAAGCTTTAGTATGCGTCCCATTCCACATACCTCCACTTACAACTTAAAGAGCCGGTTATTATGACACTTTATTATTACTCGTCTTACCCTGATATCTAGCTATGTGAACTAGCGTCCCAACGCACATAGATCCATATCCGAGTAAAACAAGGTTGTTATTGGAAACCAGCGGGGGTATCAACGAACTATGTTTACAGTGGGTCCCGTACATACCCGGGACCACGGCCCAGGATTGTTCCGTTGCATGGTAACGGAAACCAGCCGCAAGGCTAACAGGAGGGACTTATGTATGCCCTTATCATGATGGTACCAGTAATGAGGGAGCCAGCTCTCCCCTCGGTCCCCTGGAGGCCCACAGGTCAGACCGGAACATGTAGTTGCACAACATTCCTAAAAGCCACTGTAAACACGAACACATATTGATATCCGCATGTTTCCCCCGACCCAATACAAGTTGGTCCTTTTTAGGATTCATTAGTTTAATTATCACTTTACGGGAATAACTGGAAATGGACATGATCAGGAATCAGGAGTACATACGTACTATATAGTCAGGTCACTGCATGTAAAGCAGGAAAACAAGTCACTGATCATGATACAGGATAATAAGGTAAGGTTCCCGTAAAGGTGATAATCACAAGTCAAGTATATCATGCTGGGTGTCAAGTGATAGCATGACAGGGTGATGATATTTAGTAAACAACCAAGCATATCAAAGGATTGATAATAGTCGGGTTAAGTCATGGCAAGAGATTGATAATAGTCAGGGCAAGTCATAGCATAACTAAAGGGTCTTGCCAAATAGTAGCATGGCAGGTGGTCAGGTGATAATACACTAGATGGTCAGGTGATATACATGTGTTAAATAAAAGCATGCGACTGACTAGTCTGAGGTAATGGTATGGCAAGGTAACATAAAAGTAACCCAAAGTACAACGACCACGAAGGGTCGGCCACGCATAGTATAAAACAGTAAAAGATATAGAACATGATATAAAATACATGGAGACTAGAACGAGAATATTCGCATAATCAATGAAATAGGGAGCAAGAGGGTAGCGAGCGAGAACACTCGCCTGAATCACCAGAAACGCCGAAAGGTCCGAAATCCACGGAATTCGGGATGCGCCATAATATATGATATATAAATATGTAGAGTGAAGAGGAGAGAAAGAGAGAAGGGAAGATGATGTTTGTCAATAGACAAGTCAAACAATACCAATATATGATATAAGACTCAAGGATATGGTTCCTATTCAAGAAAGGAATCAACTATGACAGACAGCCAAAGTTAGTCGACTAGGTGGAATGGTTAGTCGACTAATAAAGGGGTTAGTCGACTAACAGTCTGGTATAGTCGACTAAAACTGGGTTCCAGAGAGTTGGGTTCTGGTTTCAGGAAAAGTTAGTCGACTAGGGTCAAGGGAGTAGTCGACTAATAGTCATCTCAAGTCGACTAACAGATATTCTAAGTCGACTAAGACTGAGTTACAGAAAGTTGGGTTTCTGGTTCAGGAAAGGTTAGTCGACTAGGGTCAAGGGAGTAGTCGACTAATAGAGGTTTCCAGTCGACTAATAAATAACCTAAGTCGACTAAAACTGTGTTCCAGAAAAGGTTACGTTTCAACTAAGGGTTTCAAGTCGACTAGTCCTTAGGTCAAGTCGACTAATCGACTGGAAACAGCAAACAGAACAGATTTCTATGGTTGTGTGTTTGATAATCAAATGGCATGATTTGAAGACCTAAGTATACATGATATGAAAATACAAGTATCCTAAGAATTAATCAAGTCTAGGTAAGTAAAATTACTCACCAAAAGGAAGGAGTGGTTGGTAATGGAGTGATGGTGGTAGTAATGGAAGTTGATGATGAAGAAGAAGATGAGGTTTTGGTGAAGTTGATGCCCTTGTGGTGATTCCCATGGAGATGAAGGAGGAAGAAGATGAAGGAAGAAGTTGGAGTAGTTGTGGTGGTGGTTGTGGTGGTGGAGATGAAGAGGGAGATGGAGGTTAGGGCTTTGGTGAAGAGAAGAAAGAGAAAGATGAAGTGAAAATGAATAAAGAAAGGGGAAGGAAAGTATTTATAGGTTTTAGATTTTGTGAAGGAGGTGCAAATAAATAAAAGAGAGGGGGGTTTTTGCAAAGTGGAGGAGGGGATGAGTGTCCCTCTTTTGGCCACTTGGCCGGCCATGGGAGAGAGAGAGAAAGCGGGGCATTAATGAGGGAGTTGGTGGAAGTGTGTGGAGAAGAGTGGAAGTTGTAAAAGATTGGAATTTTGGAAAAATGGAAAAGCTTGTGGCTTGTGGAGGAAGGAAAGAAATAAAGGAAAAGGAAAAAGGAAAAGAAATTCATATGAGGAGATATTTTCTTGGAAGAGAATTTGAAAATAATAAAAGTGGCGGATTCCCGGGATTCGGTTACGGATGCGGAAATCTTTCGGGAAAATACCGGATTCGTCCCGAAATCAAGTATCTCGGAACGACCCGAAATAATTATCAAAAATCAAGAATATAATATTAAGTATCATAGTGAAATCCGTTTTAAGAAATACTTTATAGTTTTAAAACTAAAAATCCCGGAATCAGTTACCTACCGACTCCGATGGAATTTTCATAAATTCATAAAATCCTCAGAAAAAGAATGTAGGTAGAAAATATGATTCTAAGGAATAATGCCTAAAGGACCTTCTAGAAATTCCTAGCTGATTGTGAAATAAAAATCCGGGAATCAGTCAACGGAACTGGCCGACACCGGTTTTGAAGACTTTCATTTTAATTCCAGAAAAATCTAGAAAATCATAGAAAATATATAATATTGGAAAATGATATTTAAAACTAAAATCGGTCAATTCTAATTATCAGAATGTCTAAATCGAGTAATACTCTAGGATCGGGCCTTCGGTTCAGACTAGGGCTGACTCCAAGACCACGAATCCAAATCCAAGACAAAACAATCATATAAGGAATTTATAATACAAAAATAAATACAGGAAACAAATCGAAAAATACGATTAAAAAATCTGAATACGTAACTAAGTACGTATTCCTGGTACGGGGTATTACAATTACTCTCGTTATAGGTACCTACACTTGTTCCATGAGAAATCCCAATCATTGGACATGTTTAAAGCCGTTAGATCTGATCATGGTGGTGAGTACTATGACAGATATGACGAATCAGGTAAATGTCCAGAATCATTTGTCAATTTCTGAAAGAGTGGTATTATCGCTTAGTACACCATATCAGGGACACCTCGTCAAAATGGTATTGCTGAAAGATAAAATCACACACTAAAGGATATGGTTGGGAGTAGCTCACACTACTCTACCAAAGTCATTATATAGTGAAGCCTTAAAGATGGTTGTCACCTCCTTAATAGAATACCTAGTAAAACAGTAACTAAAACCCTATATGAGTTATGGACTGGGAAATCTCTCAGTATTAGGCATCTAGATGTTTGGGGTTGTCCAGCGGAAGCTCGGCCATATATACCATATGAGAAGAAGTTGGACTCAATGACAGTTAGCTGTTTATTCGTAGGGTATTCTGAGAGGTATAAAGGCTTTAAGTTTTATTATCCCTCCACTAAGAACATAAAGACAGGTTGCTAAATTTTGAGAATATTCAGAACAGTGGGAGTCAACTACATAAAGATTTCATATTTAAGAAAGAACATATTGTTATACTCATGACAATTGTTCCAAATGATAAAGTAGTTGTTCCACTTCAAGATGAAAATACAGTTGCATCCTTACGAGATACATATATAGTTCATCTTGAAGTAGATCATGCTGTGAGATAGAAACTGAAAATTCTCAACCACAAGTGCCTAGGAGATCAACTAGGAAGAGGAGATCAGTCATTATAAATGACTATATAGTTTTATCTCCAATAGCATGAGTTTGACATAAGGCTAGAGGATGACCCTGCATCCTTAAATGAGGCCAAACTCAACATTCACTCCACTAAGTGGTCAAATGCCATGAAAGATGAGTTAAAATCCATAAAGGATAATGATGTTTGGGATTTAGTAGAGTTGCCTGAAGGAAAGAAACCGATTGGTTATAAATGAACCAAGCGAGATTCGAAAGGCAATGTCGAAAGGTATAAGGCACATCTTGTCACAAAGGGATTCACTCAAAGAGAAGGCATTGACTATAAGGAGACTTTCTCCCTGATTTTCATGAAGCATTCTTTTAAGATTATTATGGCACTGGTGGTTCACTTTGACCTGAAGTTATACCAAATGAATGTTAAGATTGCTTCTCTTAATGGTAGCATTGAGAAGGAAATCTGTATGGTGCAACCAGAAAGTTTTAAAGTGAAGGTTTCATAATATTTGGTTTGCAAATAAAGAAATTCATTTATGGTTTAAAGCAAGCATCCCGTCAATAGTATTTGAAATTTGATCAAGTAATATCCGATTTTGGTTTTAAGGAGATTGTAGATTATCAATATATTTACCATAAATTTAAAGAGAGTAGACTTATATTTCTTGTGCTATATGTGGATGACGTTCTACTAGCAAGTAACGATATGGTTCTTTTACTTGAGATCAAGAGTTTTCTCTCAAAGAATTTTGAGATGAAAGATCTTGAAAACGCTTCTTTTGTGATAGGCATCCAGATTCAACGTGACAGGACACGTGGAATATTAGGTTTATCACAAAAGGCCTATATCGATAAGGTGCTAGATAGATATGGCATGAAGAATTGCTCCAAGGGAGATAAGTTAAGTCTACTCTAATGTCCCAAGAATGATCTACGGAAAGAGCAAATGAAAGACATTCCATATGCATTGGCGGTTGGAAGTCTGATGTATGCTCAAGTTTGTACCCATCAGACATAGCATATACCGTTGAGAAACTTGACAGAAACTTGATCAATCATGGGATTGATCTCTGGAAGACTGTCAAGAAGGTTATGCGATATCAATAAAAGACTACATGAAATCTGATCAGTTGCAGCTGATTGGATACACAGATTCAGATTATGCTGGATGTATCGACAATAGGAAGTCCACTTTATTTTACATTTTCCTTATTGTAGGAAGATGGGGATTTAGTCGAGAGGCAATTACAGCTACACTGTGACAATAAGAGCTATAAAGCTCTACTGCAATAGTGACAAGAGTTCAGCAAAGTCGAAGCATATCGACATCAAGTTTCTTGTCATCAATGATAAAGTTCGGAATCATATTTTGTCTGTTGATAGTGATGACACTATTCTTAACATTACAGATCCACTCATTAAAGGACTTTCACCTAAAGTATTCTTAGAGTATATTGCTCATATGGGGATGACTAGTCATTATGATATCCTGATTTTGTGGGAGTGGATAATTTTATGTAACAGACATTATTTCTAAGTGCACTTTATAGATATTTATTGATTCTGATAAATAAAATTATAACTGCTTTTCCTAAAGTTTACTTTTGCGCATTTGAATTTATTGAATAAGCAGTTAGACTCATTGGAGTCATAAAGTTAGACTCGTTGGAGTCATAAGGCTAGACTCGTTGGAGTCATATAGTGGAAGCCAGTTGGAATTGTACCTTATTTGATCAGAGGACATATTGAAAAAACACCTAGAGGGGGGGTGAATAGGTGTAAGTGCTAATCTAAAAAACTTAATGCAAACTAAGTGCGCTAAATGCGGAAGCTAATGCAAATTATGCATAAACTAATACAATACAACAAGTGTAGCCGAATTCCCCTTGCGAGGCTCTGGACTAACTCCCCTTGATTCCCCTTTAAATGGGTTGAGGTGCTATGTGAAGCTCTTGTTGGATGAGTATAAGTTAGGCACACACACACAAGCAATCCTAGCAATATGAAATACACACAATCAAGCCAAGCATATAATAGATATGATAATAAGAAATGCAAGGCACAACACAAGCAATATATGATATGAATGAATCAATGCTCAATACAAGCAAGTATGATATGATGATGAGTATGATGCTTTGCACAATTATAAGAGAGAGAGAGTTAGAGAGACAATGGGAGCAATCGCAAACAACGAGATTTGTTTCGAGGTTCGAGCACCTTGCTCTACATCCCCGCCTACACCACCGTGTAGGATTTCCACTATCTCAACTCCCACCGAGGGAACCTCTACCGAAGAGGATTTCTTACAACTCTAGGAGTACCAAACTCCTCTCTCAACAACAACCTCCTCACAACCGAGGGGTTAGGCCCGTAGCCAATACAACAACCAATCCACACACCTCTACCGAAGAGGCTCACAACCAAACTCCACCTCTACCTAAGAGGCTCACAACCAATACCACTCCGATCACCTCTACCGAAGAGGGATACAACAAATGAAGGAGGGTTTACAACAATGAGGTTTACAACAAACAACCTCAAACACTTCTCTTTCTTTTTCCACAAAAACAAAGATCCTAATAGTTTAGGATAGGTGATAGCTCAAGTGTGGAAATAAGGTGTTTTGGAAACCAGCAACAAAGAAAAACTACTTGGGAAATCACTTGTAAATGATTGAAAATGAAAAACAAAACAATCTCCCAAAACCCTAGCTTTCTTTGATTTTCCAAAAACCCAAAAACAAATAAGATGAATCTTTTTGACTTAAAAACTCTTTTAAAAACTCTTTTAAACTCTTCAGAAAACTGAAAATTTTTAGCTCAAAAATTCTTATCCAAAACAATGGAGAAATGGGGTATATATAGCCCCTAGGAAAAACTAGCCGTTAGGCTGAGTTGGCAGTCTGACCAACTGCCGGTCGACCGGCCCGGTCGACCGCCAACGGTCAAATTTGTGACCGTTGGGCAACATCGGTCGACCGGTCCGGTCGACCGAAATAAACCGAGAGCAGAGCTCTCAGGCCCGGTCGACCGGCCCGGTCGACCGTCCACTGTGCCTAACAGACGTGCACGTCTGTGCACGTCGGTCGACCGGATCGGTCGACCGGCCCTTGGTGCGGTCGACCGTCCCGGTCGGCCGACCAGCCTGTCAGCACAAAACCAGGTCAGAAAAATTTAGAAAAATAATTTCTAAAAAATCTTTTATCTCTTTTAAAAATACCATAAAAATTATTTTATCATTTTATGTTGAAACATAAACATGTGATAAAAATTTCAAGACAATATATCAACATATCAATTCATTTTTGTGTCTTGCCAGTTTTATCAAAAACAAAACTTGTATTTTTATCAAACTTGATTTTTCCAAAACATGAATAGAATAGTCAAAATAAGTTTGTCTAGCAAGTTTAAAGCATGTATGTATATCTAGAACATATCTAATATACATAGGTATAAGGTAAACTTGTTTTGATCTATTATTCATGAAAACCAAAAACCAAATCATGAAAACGTGTGTGTTTTGTGCACTTGAGCATATCAACTAAACTAAGCTTTACAAATGGATCTAAAACTCTATCTAAACTAGGATACCTAAGTCTTCTTGACGATCTTCATCTTCAAGTAGACTTGCTCCAAAACTCCGTGATTCTCCAAGTGCAAAGGTATGATCTTTAAGCTTTGGCACCGGAATCACCATGATAAGCTTCTAATCATCTTGTTGAAGCTAATCACCAACTAATATCCTGTTAATGATCTGAAACTTAGAAACACAAGAATATTAGTAAACATAACTACATGAGTGTTGATCATCATCAAAACTAGAGTGGAAGGCCATTGGGCCAACAATCTCCCCCTTTTTGATGATGACAAAACTCATGGAGTTATATATGCATGGATTAAAGATAAGCTTCAAGGAAGCTCCCCCTTAACTCATGCATAGGGATAAACAATATATGCAATGAATATTAAACATGAAACATGCATATGTATAAACAATAAATGGTTCTAGATATCAAATGGAATATTCAAAACAAAATAAGCTCTAGATACCAATTACAAAGCAAACTCTATATATCAATTAAACTTAATATTCTTGAGATTAAAACATAATATATGCATATAAAACATAAGCATGCATATAAAATTTCATAAATCTTTCTCCCCCTTTTTGTCAATCATCAACAAAGGGGTAATCAAAACCATAAATAAAACGAGGGGTAAAAATCTTTCTTCCCCTTTTTGTCAATCAAAACAATGCAAACAATGTTCTCCCCCTTTTTTTTTTGTGTCTAAAACAAAAAACAAAGCCAATAAGGGGTGACTACAAACATGATATCAATTAAAAATATGTCAATGAAGCATCTTGATACCAATAAATAAGAATCAATATATGTTATATGCTATATACATTCATGAAGAGGAAGACGCTAAGTTAGCTTCCCTACACATATGCATTACATGAAGAAGGGATGACAAGCCCTAATTCACATAACACATATTATGTAATGCATAAGAGGAGATGTGAAGCTCCCCCTACACACGTATATCATATAAAGAAGAGTTGTCAAGCTCCTCAATTTATAATATACTCAACATGAATCTATATGTAAGAGAGATGTTAAGCTCTCCTTGCATATAGGAAATACAAATCAAAATTTTGAATATTTTCTTTAAACAACATTTTGAGATACCAATTGTAATTAAACATAACAAATTACCAATTGTAAAACAACATAACAAATTTTGAATGTCTAAACACAAATTTTGATACCAATTGTAAGAATATATTTCATTTTGAAAATATATAAACAAATTTGATGTTGATATCATATGTTCAAAATAACAACTTTTAATCATAAAGAGTGGGAGTACAAATACCAATTTAGATACAAAATCAAATTTTCTCCCCCTTTATGAAAAACAAACTAAAGACATGCATAGTCTTGATAACAATTAAAAGTAATCAATTTAAACAAAATTGAAACTCAAGCACTAGCATAAACACAAACATATATATGTATGAAAAATAGATACCAATAGAAATTGATATACTTGGAATTTAAAGCATACATACATACAAAACATATATGAGTATACAAGAAGATCAAAATGATACCAATTGAAAGAGTTCAATGATACCAATTGACATAACAATAAGTTCAAGTGTATACATCATATTATCTACCACCCAATCATAATTCAAGTTTTAAAGATTTTCAATTTAGGGCATACATGAACATGATCTCCCATCCTACCGCCCTTTGAAGGTAGGGGTTTCAAAAATAGATTTGAAAATGTAGTTTTGTTTGAAAATCACTACCAAAATGAAGAACACCGCAACTAGTTAAATGGAAAACTTGTTAACTAGCACGAAATCCTTCAAGTAAGGAATAAAACAAAAATGAAATTCACATGATAATCATCACTCTAACCAATAAAGCATAACTCATGAGAAACAAAACATGAGCAATAGATATGAGTGTACAAATAATATGTGAAGATCATAATCATGAAAAATATTTTCATTAAGCTCAATTAATCCTTAAAACACGAAATCATCAAAACTATCTAATCTTCAAGGCATATGTATGTCTAATACAAACTAATGTATACATACATATCCAAAACATAAAGAGTCCACAAGATAAATGCATTAAGGCACGTGGCTCAAAAAGGATACTCATGTATAGTCAATAGTTTGGATAAGATGGACATATACATGAAGTTAAATGAAAACATGTAAGGCTAAATTTTCATCAAAACAATTTTCATTTCAAGGTATATGTATGATTTGTCAACACAAGAAGTATACATACATATCCCTTAAACACACTTTGAGTCCATAATAGATATTTGCATGAAAGGCAAATGACTCAAGGGGTATACATGTATATCTTCAAGTTTGGCAAAATACACATATACATGAAGTGAAACACACAATCATAGAACAAATCCAAAAATGGAATACAAGTTTGAAATGTATGAATCATCAAAACTAGACTATACTAACACATCTAATGGGTTCAAATAAGCAATCAAGCCCAAACATATATAGATTTATTTGTGGCCACTATATGTACAAGTATATAACTAGTCTTAATGAAAACTAACACTTAAACATGTAATCAAGTCATAGAGCATCAAAACAAACACGAATACCATATTTCTAACTAAAACACATACAAAATTCATCAAAATTCTTTTATTTGAATTTTAAACTACATATACATGCAAATAGGTATAACAAGTATAAATGAACGAATCATCAAAACTAGCTCATGCGTGTACATATAGTGAATACAAATGAGCATGAAGTTCAATTGCATATAAAACAAATGTAACTCACTATTTGTACATGTATAACACAAGTTTTGACAAAATCCTCATTTAAACATGTCATAACCACAAGGAGTATCAAAACAAGCTAGAAATCAACATCATAAGAACTAAAACATGATTACTATGTAAATTCACATGTATTAGATTCATGATGTACATTATAGCTAAACAAACGGTGAGAACACTAAATGTGAATCAAATAAGCATGTGTGTCTCAAATACTATACATGTATGTCAAGGATCTAATAAACATGGAATGAACATACTAATCCATAGACATCAAAACATGCTATAAACTATTAAAACATGCTATAAACAATGAAGTGGAAAGCATGTAAACATAATAAATGGGAGTAAAGGATTGTTACCAAAACCGAAGAAGCAACTCTCCTTGTCTCCAAAACATGGTGGTCATCACCACCAAAACTTCCCTTGAAAGTGATGCATCCATATGATTTCCTTTAAGTCCGGAACGCATCCACTCCAAGGTGTCATTACTCTCACGTCATGTGAGAGCCCACACCTACATCAAAAACAATAGGAGGGGTGGTCTTTGGTACCCACATCTTGTTGGGTCCATGGGGGTTAGTCCCTTCTCTAACCCAAACAAATTTCTTTGCTAAATTTGTAGTATGTAATCTATCAAAACAAAATTTAGCAAGGTGGCCCTTACGTCCACAATGTGTACATGAGTACACATGAGCATACATGTGTTGATGGTGTCCGTGAGGAGCATGTGTATGCCGTGGAGGGTGTGCATGCATAGAAGATGGAACTTGTTTCTTTCGAACCAAGGATTCCAAGCGTGTATGGTTCTTAGCACATTGGCTCATAGTGGAGCCCAAACAATCTACTCTCTTCTTTAGCATACAAATATCATCATTAATCCTAGAAGAAGAGGTACATGCATTAGGTAGTCTAGATGAAGAGGCTACACTAGCATGGCAAACATGAGCATCAATCTTATTTTGTAAAAACTCATTTTTCTTTAAACAAATTTCTAAATCCTTTGAAATAGAATCAATTTTAATTTTCAAAGAATTATTTTCTTTTACAACAAAATCTACTTTTGAAGACAAATTTTCATTTTTTTTCAAAATAGCATGGCAATCATTTTTAGACTTTAAAAATTCATTTCTTTAAGTGCAAGTTCTAATTGAGATCTCAATGAATCCCTTTCATTATAGACCTCAACCTTCTCTTGCAAAAACACAATCAAGTCTAGAATGCAAACACTTATTTTCTTTTTCAATTTCTAGACTTTTCTTTTTCAACAAGTTATATTTTTCTATTAGTTTTTCACAAACAATAGAAAGTTCTTCATTTAAGGCATGGGGATCAACATAATCATTTGAAGAACTAGCACAATCATTACTATCTAGTTGAGATTCCGAATGTACCTCAAGGGAGTCATTCCCTTGGACCATATAGCATTGTTGTGGCTCGGATTCTCCGCTAGATTCCTCTTCTTGGATTGGCAATTGAAGCTTGGAGGTGGTGGTTGTTGTCAACTTGTTCCACACTGCAAAAGCGGAATCAAGATTAGAAACACACATAAGATAATCTTTAGGTAATGTGCTTCTAATGGCCTCTAGGGCTTGTGCATTGGCCCCTATATGATTGCAATCACCAAGATAACATCTCTTGGTGGCCGCAAGGAAAACATGCAAACCTAGGGTCTTTAGGTACATGGACATCCTATACTTCCAAATATCAATGTTGGAAGGATCATAGCTAGGTGGGGTCATGAAGTCCATGGTATAAACTAGATGTGTGCAAACAAGCAAATGCAAATGAGATTAGCAAGCAAATGGATCACTCCTAGGATGTTAAGCCTAAGTATCAGGAGCACTAGCTCTGATACCAATTGAAAAAACACCTAGAGGGGGGGTGAATAGGTGTAAGTGCTAATCTAAAAACTTAATGCAAACTAAGTGCGCTAAATGCGGAAGCTAATGCAAATTATGCACAAACTAATACAATACAACAAGTGTAGCCGAATTCCCCTTGCGAGGCTCTGGACTAACTCCCCTTGATTCCCCTTTAAATGGGTTGAGGTGCTATGTGAAGCTCTTGTTGGATGAGTATAAGTTAGGCACACACACACAAGCAATCCTAGCAATATGAAATACACACAATCAAGCCAAGCATATAATAGATATGATAATAAGAAATGCAAGGCACAACACAAGCAATATATGATATGAATGAATCAATGCTCAATACAAGCAAGTATGATATGATGATGAGTATGATGCTTTGCACAATTATAAGAGAGAGAGAGTTAGAGAGACAATGGGAGCAATCACAAATAACGAGATTGGTTCGAGGTTCGAGCACCTTGCTCTACATCCCCGCCTACACCACCGTGTAGGATTTCCACTATCTCAACTCCCACCGAGGGAACCTCTACCGAAGAGGATTTCTTACAACTCTAGGAGTACCAAACTCCTCTCTCAACAACAACCTCCTCACAACCGAGGGGTTAGGCCCGTAGCCAATACAACAACCAATCCACACACCTCTACCGAAGAGGCTCACAACCAAACTCCACCTCTACCTAAGAGGCTCACAACCAATACCACTCCGATCACCTCTACCGAAGAGGGATACAACAAATGAAGGAGGGTTTACAACAATGAGGTTTACAACAAACAACCTCAAACACTTCTCTTTCTTTTTCCACAAAAACAAAGATCCTAATAGTTTAGGATAGGTGATAGCTCAAGTGTGGAAATAAGTGTTTTTGGAAACCAGCAACAAAGAAAAACTACTTGGGAAATCACTTGTAAATGATTGAAAATGAAAAACAAAACAATCTCCCAAAACCCTAGCTTTCTTTGATTTTCCAAAAACCCAAAAACAAATAAGATGAAATCTTTTTGACTTAAAAACTCTTTTAAAAACTCTTTTAAACTCTTCAGAAAACTGAAAATTTTTAGCTCAAAAATTCTTATCCAAAACAATGGAGAAATGGGGTATATATAGCCCCTAGGAAAAACTAGCCGTTAGGCTGAGTTGGCAGTCTGACCAACTGCCGGTCGACCGGCCCGGTCGACCGCCAACGGTCAAATTTGTGACCGTTGGGCAACATCGGTCGACCGGTCCGGTCGACCGAAATAAACCGAGAGCAGAGCTCTCAGGCCCGGTCGACCGGCCCGGTCGACCGTCCACTGTGCCTAACAGACGTGCACGTCTGTGCACGTCGGTCGACCGGATCGGTCGACCGGCCCTTGGTGCGGTCGACCGTCCCGGTCGGCCGACCAGCCTGTCAGCACAAAACCAGGTCAGAAAAATTTGGAAAAATAATTTCTAAAAAATCTTTTATCTCTTTTAAAAATATCATAAAAATTGTTTTATCATTTTATGTTGAAACATAAACATGTGATAAAAATTTCAAGACAATATATCAACATATCAATTCATTTTTGTGTCTTGCCAGTTTTATCAAAAACAAAACTTGTATTTTTATCAAACTTGATTTTTTCAAAACATGAATAGGATAGTCAAAATAAGTTTGTCTAGCATGTTTAAAGCATGTATGTATATCTAGAACATATCTAATATACATAGGTATAAGGTAAACTTGTTTTGATCTATTATTCATGAAAACCAAAAACCAAATCATGAAACGTGTGTGTTTTGTGCACTTGAGCATATCAACTAAACTAAGCTTTACAAATGGATCTAAAACTCTATCTAAACTAGGATACCTAAGTCTTCTTGACGATCTTCATCTTCAAGTAGACTTGCTCCAAAACTCCGTGATTCTCCAAGTGCAAAGGTATGATATTTAAGCTTTGGCACCGGAATCACCATGATAAGCTTCTAATCATCTTGTTGAAGCTAATCACTAACTAATATCCTGTTAATGATCTGAAACTTAGAAACACAAGAATATTAGTAAACATAACTACATGAGTGTTGATCATCATCAAAACTAGAGTGGAAGGCCATTGGGCCAACAATTTCCATGCCACACGTCCACATTCGATCTATGTCGTTAGGGGTTCTGAAACTTGTGATGTGGAAGGTCCTACCTCGATTATACAGAAGGTAACGATCGCCATGTTCGGTGGCAGGACACTTAATGGACCAGATTGTTTTGAAACGTGATTTTGTCGGCGGTTAAAGTTTTGACGTCATAAAGTTATACATAATATCTATTCAGTATGACTTGCTTGGCCCAAGTGGGAGATTGTTAGACTTATTAGTTTTAAAGTCTAATTTATTTTGGGCCTAATCAAGTCAATTAGATATTTGCACCCGCCCACTTAACCTATGTTGTTTGACCCAATAAAGAATTGATCAAACCTAAATGGTTTGGGTCTAGACACGTTTTCAATTACACTTAGCCATGAGTGTATTTAAATTAGAATGTGGGACTCATCTACACGTGTGGAACTCGTGTTATAAATCAAGGGCCTAGATCTATGATGAGTTGAACTAGGGTTTCTTGATGCTATATATACCATGAGTAGGGTTCCTTCTCCACCAACAAGAATAATCATCTCTCTCTTAGAGGCCTCTCATCTCCTCTAAGGATAAAGAAGAGAACTTGGTGGCTGGAGAGAAGAATCCTCTCCCTCAACCCGGCGTTCTCGAGATCGTGCAACCTTCGGCATCCTCTTCGTGATGGAATCAGGTATGCCTAAAACCCTCCTTCCCTTTGATCATGATAAAGAGGCTTACAGTATATGTAGATCTTGTATGGAATAAATTTAGATCTAACATGATAAACTATCAAAGGATGATGAACTATACCCTGATCTAAATCTTCGCTGTAGGGAACGAGATGGAGAGTCTTCTCTCTGCTAAACCTAGCCTCCTATGGGTGGAGAATAATGTGTGGTTGCAGAGTGGGACTTCCTCTCTATATATAATCCTTTGATTAGTGGCTTTCCCATAATACCCCTAACCCTAATTAGAGAGTAGTACCAGGTCCCACCGACCTTTACAACTTAGTGCACCTATTAGACACACCTAATATGTTGACTAACATAAATTGCACGTGTGTTATGATATGGGATAGGAAATAAGGTATGAATCGAATCAGGAAATATCTTACAATAAAAACTAGATATGTTTGTAGAAAATATGAAATATCACCTCAGCTGACTCAAGAAAGGAAAGGATCACACTTCGTATCAAAAAACAACACATCATTCCCTTCTAAATTAACCACATTGCATAAAACATCACTGCTTGCTCCCAGAGCCTCACTGTCAAGCTGCCCTTTGAAAGATTTGACCAAATATACTATATACTATATCATAATCAGAGTGCAGCTTCCTATTCAACTTCATCGAAGCCAACATCTGTTTCAAACAATATCTTAAAAATGATTAAAACATGCAGAGTAGACTCACTTTTATGGCCGCATAAGAAGCAAATATCATACACGTTACATCCTCGTTTCACTAGTTCAGAACACACCAATAATTATCTTAAAGCTGAAAAATGTGCTTAATAATATTTTTGATAAATATTATCTTCAATTTTTGTAAAAACCACCTTCCGTCAATCTGCCGTTTGTACGTCCGTCATGTGATTAACACGTGACTATTTTTTGAGGAAAGTGCTCTTATAATAACACGTGTTCCTTGTCTCATGTCTTAATTTGAGGGCATTGAGGTCTTTTCACCGCACTGTTAACTCCGTTTGGTGGGGTTAAAGCGGAAAATCTGTTATTTGTGATGGTTATTTGAGAGGTTGATAGTTGAGGATTTTTTTTTTTTTTTTTTTTTGGTGAGAAAACCGTGAAAGATTAGGGGTTTTGAGAAGTTTAGCCTAAAAATTTCAAATTCTATATCTCTTGGGAAATTTGCAAGTTGTGGTTAAGAAATGTGCAAATCAAAATTTGCAAATTGTAGTTGAGAAATATGCAAGGTAAAGTCGATAAATTTGCAAGTTTTGCAAGTTCCATGATCATCAAAAATTCTGACTATGGATAGATGTTCATGCTCGACAGATATTTGAAATCTCAAAGTGCTGAAATGATGCACAAAATTCAGATTCAGACCATATATCAAAGATGGAGCAGTTCATAAAATGTCTACAAGTGCTGAAAATGATGAACAAAGTTTAGATTCAATTGAGGCAACACAACTCACAAAGAATAATCAAAAATTTAGCTCACAAAACCAACACTATCCGATTGAGAAAGAGGGCCTACTCTATGAATTTTTGAACTTCATTACAGGCTATAATTTGTTATTCAAGACCTCTCTGGGTCCTCCCTCTCTCAGAACCCATCGGTGCTTCTTGAGGATGCCAGAGGACTTGCTCAAGACTTTACAGGAACTCGCACACATTCCGGGAAGGCAATCGTTGCGCTGACTGGATGACGAAACGGGTGCAGGAGACCGCATCGGATATTCTGATGGTGGAAGGATTTCCCTCAGATTTTGGTGCAAATTGCTGAAGCAGATGCAACATGTGTCTGCTTTAAGAGAATTTGATGCACTGACATGAGGATCTTTGATCTGCAAGAATAAAATAAAATAAAAAAGCTCGAGTCCAATACACAAAATTTCCTAAGAAAAAAAGACAAAAAAAATCAGGCATGTTAAGAAGGTGATATGTCGTCGTCATCTTCATCATCGTCCTCAACATCGTCTTTGTCGTCTTTGTCGTCATCATCTTCATCATCGTCCTCAACATACTCAATGTTAGCTGCCTCTCATTTAGATGATTTTTCTTGGAGGGAGACGAGCAAAATTCTATATGAAAATGTAAAATATAAATGTAAATTATCGAGGTCACTTGACTCTTTTTGTTTCACTGATCATATGTTTTTTTTTTGAAAAAAAAAATAATTAAAATTGACCAAAGTTTTCACTACTGCGATCTCTATTAATAAAATCAAATTTCAGAATAACATAGATAAAAAAAAAAGTGCAATTGACATTAAAATATTAAAGATTTAAATCAACCATCTTTTTTATGGAGCTTATGGATCTGACACAAATATCGATAGAGTTTGTATTAGATGACGTGCTAAATATGATTGGACTTTTAGATTTAAACTAATTACAACCAAAGATATAGTTAAATCTCTCTTGTTCCATAATTTCTATATATAGCAACATTATTTAACTGTCTTTTTTTGAAATTACGTGTGTTTAAATCTATAAAGACTCATCATCCCTAAAAAATTAAGAGCATTCTATTGCTGTTTTTTTTTTATTTGAAATGCCCATTTTTGTGGCTAATTTCTCTCCAACTCATGAAAATGACCAGCGATTATTTATTTTTCATCTTTTTTCCCCTTTCCGAGACGCGGCAAGGGCAAAAAACTTACACACGGGCGGATCTGTATAGAGCCCTGTGTGGCAGACAACACAGTGAATTCTAAAAAAAACTTATAAACTCTGTATTGTAATTTAACATTTTTACATAAAATTTGTATGCTTTAAAAGTCTAATGCTTGTAAATATAAACATATTTGATGCCCAGCTTAAGTGGTAAAGTTTTGTAATAAGTTATTGGAGATATATGTTCAAGTCTTCGTCTATGTCTTTTTTTTTTTCTTTTACTTTATTTTATTACGCTCGCACTGAAGTTTTATTTTAATTTTTTATTTTAATTTTGAGATTGAAGGGGGTGGTCACCATTGCTCGCCCCCTGGATCCGCCCCTGAGCTGCATCAGCTATTGTTCCTGGAACAACTAATCGAACCCAAATATCATCTTCGTCTATAACTTTTGCATTATCTTCTAATGTTCTTCGAATGTTTCTAGTTGCAAGCCTCAATTTAGCAACTTCTCTCGACTTCAGATAACGGTGAAACTCCTCCTCAACGAAAAAGTCAAAATGATTGAGAACTTCAGTACTCGCGCACATAGAATACATTTTTTTTCTTTTTCGAAAGGCCTGTACATAGGGCGTGTTTGTTCCCCATAATTAGCCGTAAGTGGTAAGATGTAATTGCAGCAAAATCACTTATGATGTTTGTTTGGGGCCATAATTGTAACATGCACGTGCAAGTCACTTGCAGCATAAACAGATAATTTTGTGGTGATGCAAATCCCTCAAACAGTTATTTTTTTGGTCATGCAAATTTGTATTGCAGACAGTTATTTGTAATTAGATTAATATTTTTATTATTAGATTAATCTTTTAAATTATGATAATTTTTTTTAATTATTAGATTAAATTTAGTTATTAGATTAAAAAATTTTATTAATTATTCTAATATTTTTTATTATTAGAATCTTTTTTTATTACTAGATTAGTAATATTTAATATGAAATTAATAATTTTTTATTATTAAATTATTTTTAAATTTTGGAATCTAATATTTTTAGTTATTGAATTAATAATATTTAATATTAGATTGCAATATTTAAAATTTTTTAATAATTAATATTAGATTACTATTAATACTTTAGTAATCTAATATTTTTCAATATTTTTAATATTAATATTTAATATTTTTAATATTTATTATTTATTTTAAGTATTTAATATTTTTAATATTGATATTTTTAATATTTTTATTTTTAATATTTTATTATTTTTAATATTTAATATGCTTAAATAACCAAACAATTAGTTTTGTGGTCAACTTTTTCAGTTACGACTAACACATTACCAACAAAACACCGTGAAACACAATATACTTTTCCTCTTACAATTTTACATCACCAATCAAACACTGTAAAACTTAATTGCGTAAAACTCACTTACAACTGTAAAAAAGTTTAGCACTTACGACTTACGACCACTTACAGCAGCCAAAAAAGCCATAGAACACTTGTTATACTTGAGATACCAAGAAAAAAAGTTTATTAGCGAGTTGGCTGGCGCTTAATAGATGAATGGAATTCGTAAGAATAAACCCATCCAGTTACATTTGAAATATAATACAACTTTCATTGCTTCAAAATGTAGCTCAACAATGTCAGTTAAAACACCTATTGATTCAATGGTGCAGATGGAGGGGTGCAAAACACTAGTATCATTGAGGCCTCGTTTGGTAACAAGAGTTAGCAAGTATCAGGCTTCTAACTCTTGCTAACTCTTTCAAACATCCAAAAGAGTTGGAATGTAAACATGGTGGGTCTTATCAAGAAGAAATTTGAAAAGAAAAAATTGCACTTTACCCTTACTTTTTAGGGGGCAAGTGCTTAACTTCTACACCAATTAAAAATTAGTATATGATTAACTCCTCTGACCTCATTTTCTCCCTAACTCTCACCTAAGGCATTGTTTGGCAACAAGAGTAAGCAAGAATTAAACTTCTAGGGGTCTGTTTGGTTGTCGTAACTGGCCGTAATTCGTAATTGTAATTGGTAAAGTCTTTTACAATTGTAAATGAGTTACATGTATGTAAATTTTACGGTGTTTGGTTGGTAATATAAAATTGTAAAGTGGGAAAGTGTATTGTACTTTACGGTGTTTGGTTGTCGTAATGTATAAGTCGTAAGTGAAAAAGTTGACCACAAAATTAACTATTTGGTGATTTTAAAAATTTTAATACTGCAAATAAATATTAAAAAAGTTAAATATTAAAAAAATTTAATATTAATATAAAAAATAATACAAATTTGTATGACCACAAAATTAACTGTCACTGGGCTGTAAGTGAGTGGTAACTGGGTTGCAAGTGAGTGTTAGTTGAGTTACGTAAGTCTTTTATGAATTACGGTCCAAACAAACGCCGTAGTTGTATCTGGGTAGTAAGTAATTTACGAATTACGGAGTTTTTACGCGAAACAAACGGCCCCTAAGTCTTGCTAACTCTTTCAAATACCCAAATTCATGAAGATTTAGAGTGCAACTAGAACATGACTTGTCAAGGGTAAAGTTTGGATATTTTTTAAAAAAAAAAATCTATTTTGCCCCCTATTTTTGGGGGATAAGTACTCAAGTCCTGCACTAATTTTGAGTGTGTATGAGTTAACTCCAACTCTTCCTTAAAGCCTTGTTTGATTGCAAGAGTTGAGAGAGTAGAGCTAGGGTGTTTTAGATAGAAGAGTTGGGAGGAATTGAGGGTAGAGTAATTTCCTCTTACACAAATTTAAAATTGGTGTAAGAGTTAAACACTTGCCCCCAAAAAAGTAAGGGGCAAAGTGCATTTTTTTTTAAAATCTCAAGTTAACCCTTGTTAAGACCCATCATAATTACACTCTAACTCCTGAAAATTTTAGGTGTTTGGAAGGGGTTAGCAAGAGTTGGCCTAACTCTTGCTCTTGTTGGCAAACAAGACCTTACTCCTCTAACTGAAATCCTTGCTCTTAGGGAGAAGAGTCGGGCAAAGTTAGGAAGAGGTTGGGTAACTCCTACACCAACTCAAAATTGATATAAGAGTTAAGCACTTGCCTTGAAAAAATAAAAGGCAAAGTACATAATATTTTTTTTAAAAAAAAAATCTCAATTTTGCACTTGAAAAGCCATGCCACAATTACCTCCCGAATCAAAACTCTAATTGGGTGTTTGAAAGAGCTGGCAAGAGTTAGAAGCATAGCTCTTACCAACTCTTGTTGCCAAACAAGGCCTTACTCTCCCAACGCTCGCAACCAAACAAGGCCTACAGGACACAATTCCCACTACGGTGCATCTAGACCTCAACTATATTTGTATGCCAAAAATGTATTTGCTTATAAATTTGTTCAATAGTTCACATACAAAGTTTTAACTTTGAATTAAATACACCAATATTCGATGGCTATTTCCAGAATATATGAAAAGTCTTAAAGCAATTTACAAACAAGTACCTTGACTTCGTCAAATGGTTGTTATAAACTCACCAATACAATTCTATTGGGCTAGCAAGATACTTCCAAAGTACAAAGAAAGAAAATACAACAAAAAGTACAGCTAACAACGGGAGATATGATGATAAATAAGCAGTCAGTCTGGAGAAAGCTAATAAAGACTCGGCAAAAAGTAGAGAAGAAAGTAATCTCTTATCTGGAGTGAAGCCAGGTGAGAAAAAACCCCTGAAGAAGCTGAAATAACCGTTGTGTACCCTGAATTGTACACTATGGTCGACAACTTAAATGACAAACAGCAATTTGCAACAGATGTATGTAAATCCCACTTCATGGTGAGGCTTTAAATAACCCAGCTTGGAACTCCAACTGGTCTGCATCTATATCATCGCTACCGTTCTTCCAATATCTTTCCTCTTCAGCTGTATTCTCATGGCAACTTCAGCAGAGCCCTCAATCATCCTCGCCGATCTTGGCAGTACATCACCCATTGACGCAAGCAGCCGTGTAACCTTTCCAAGAACAAACGTATACAAAGCGCACAATTATTTCTGAGCAATCTAACATTCTTCCAAGTTCTAAGTGGTCTTTATCATGCATACTTGAAAAAAAAATAAGGGTTGCACGCCAATTTTATCATGAGAATCTCAAAGAGAAACCCTTCTCAGTGTTCACCATATCCATTTTGCCAAATTCCTCGAGGTCAGAATCTGATTCCATGTCCTTGTTATTTCCCCACTCTTCTCCTGAGCTCTCGTCATCACCATCCCTTGTTGAAGGAACTCTCAGTTCTTTTGAAGACACGGGTAAGGGATCTTCCCGAAAATAACCGTCGTCGAGCAATTCCATCACAGTGGTTCTTCTGGCAGGATCATAGCAGAGCAGTTTCCTCACTATATTAACTTCTGCAGGGGATCGGTTGGGTAGGCATACCTCAAGTCCAACTGGATTCTCAATCTTATTAAAGGAAATTTTGCTATAGTCTGGAAGCTTTGAACAACCTGGCCAGGTCTCCTCATTCATGTCTCCCAAGACGGCGATAATTTTAGAAAGCTGATCGAGGTCTGAAGTCCCAGGGAAAAGAGGTTCTAAACTGAGAAGCTCAGCAAAGATGCAGCCTAGTGACCAGAGGTCTACTTCTAGCCCATAACATGTTGAACCATAGAGTAGCTCTGGAGCTCGGAACCACCGTGTTCCAACACAAGACGTGAGAGAACCTGATTCATCCTCTCCCCCAGTCTCAGCTGCCTCATAGGAATAAGAAGAGCCCTTGAATGGATCATTTTCAATGTCCCCTGTGCTACAAGTAGCAAAGCAGGATACATCACCATCCTAAAGACAGGTATCCTTATCAGTGTCGTACATCGGGTATTTGTTGGCCTTGAGGCCATCTGTCTCTCGAAGATAGTCATCTTCACATATAGGCTTTGATTCTTGTGTCCCCTCAAATCCACCTTGAGAGGACTTGTTTACCTCCTGAACAGTTGGACGTTGTTGGGAAATCCATGTCTCGGTTTCCGAGCCTTGTTCAAGTGGGCTATTCTCTATAGAGATGTATCTTGATTCCTGAAGTATCCTTGCCTGGGATAGCCAGAAAGACAACTTTCATAACTCTAAAGACATCAGGTGTACAGTTAATCAAAATAATAAAAGCGGATACTGAAAAAATTATAGGATTGCTCAGCAAGTGATGCACATACTACAATGTACCAGTCTCTGCCTATCCGAGTATTAGAACTACAGTAAAAATGTTTTTATGACCAACTTTGAGACAGTACATAACTAGGTTTCTTTTGATGTTATTTGTTGTTGAATTCTTTTATGGGTAGGATGCTTATCATCAGGAAAAGGAATGATAGTGGGAAGTGATCTTGCATGGTGCTTGTTGAGCCATTCATGCAACAAAGGACTGATCACATGAAAGGTGGACTGGCCGGTCACTCAAATGAAAACGGGTTTTTGCCAGATTATGCTACAAAAAAATATAGCAGTGTCAGAAACTATACGTGGCAGAAACGATACAAAGCAGTGTCACAAATGAAAATGGGTTTCTTTCAAGATTTTGTTCCCTGGATTCTGTATCGGGTTAGTCCGATTCCGAAACGATACGGCCGATACATATCGGAATCAACTGATTTTTCAAACAATGATCAGAATGGAAGTGTCAAATCTATGGAAATCAAGCTAAATAACAGAAATTGCATCCGATTGTAATCAAATAAGTTGAACATCCACTCAGTTATAGCATCCTAGTACAAAATTCATGTCAAGGTCAAGAATGGCATTTGACTTCAAAGTCAATTCAATAATCACAATGATTACTAGAAACTACTTCCAGGGATCATTATTTTCAATCAGTTGAAAATTTACTCAGAGCTTCGTATCTAATAATATCACATCAAAATAAACTTTCAATAGACAACATCAAACATCCTTATAACTAGCCAAATGTCACACTAAAGAAATAAATCAGTCTCAGATTGATTGTAGCCACTAATAAAACCGGATCGCCAAAATCCAACATCAGACTGAAATTTTCTTTTCTTTCCTGCTAGTCTTCGGAGGGACAAATTGACTTACGCAACAATATGAAAGAAATTTAGTTCGTTGTAATTAGAAAAAAAAAACTGAAGGTCATCAAATATTTACTATTTTGTTGTATCTACTTAGAGATGTTAGAGTGCCTAAAGCTCACAAGATGGAGTTTGATGATTATAAAATGGATTATGAATCTTTGGCTAAAGAAAGCAGACAATTAGCTCATTACTTCAAAAGAATTTTGGGCACCAGCATCTTCACCGAGGGATAAATCTGTAGAATTCCACAAACAGATAAATAAACATGAGGAACCAAGTAGGTACCAATTGGGTTAGGTTTCCAGATTGGGATTGGAATTAGCCTGACCCACCAGGGATGTTCATTGGTACCCAAACCCGAACCCACTTGAAAATTATTTATGGGTGTCTGTGTGTGGCCAAAAACCTGAAAACAAACTCAAGCCATTGTGATACAAATATTTATATATCTGTGTGTGCGCCTTTATACATAAATGTAATGCAATTTGCGTATAGCTGTGTACATGTGCATGGTGGTTGTGTGTGGGGTCTCTCTCTCTCTCTCTCTCGCGTGTGTGAGGTGGTGGTGTTTGTTTTTTTTTTTTTTGTGTGGTGGTTTGGGGGGGGGGGGGGGGGGGGGGGGGGGTGTTTGTTGGGGATTGTGTTACACATAGAGCATATCACAAGAGTTTATATTTATTTATTAAAATATACGGTGGTTCATCTGTAATGACAATCTGAATATTGATTGTGATTTAAGCATATTATAACCCATGTTGATAAAAAAGCACATGAATTAAATTTCTACCCTACAAATAAAAATAACCATTTTTCAAAATTGATATAGGCTACTCATTTTTAGATTGAGACACATAATCAGAAATTGTCAATCTGTCTGGTTTTTTATTCACATGGGTTGGACATGTATACCACGATGAACGTCAAGATGGATCAGTCATGTATTTTCATAGGTAGGCATAAACTTTTATTTTGCACCCTATGTGCAATATAAAACACCCCAATACATGATTATATATACATTATACACATTTATATCGAGTTATACATGTTTTAAATATATTTGTACACATCATAAGGCATAAACTGAAGGGGTGCTTAGATAATAACGAATGCTTTTAAAGAAGGATTTGTGGGAGAAAAAAGGGAAAGGAATGATAAATTAGAAAAGAAAAAACATGGGAACTCTACTCTCAACAATCAATCAATAATTCTCAATAAAATTTCATTCATAGAAAAGGTCTGAACTTTTCAGTACTAAGTTGCCATATTTATAGAAACTAAAGAAAACTAAGAATTTTAGCTCTTATTATGTTTTCAAGTCTTAGGAACTTGGGTTCTGCCCCTGTTACTTGATATCCCATCACCGGTCACCAATTTGTTGATTTTTAAGGTCCACAAATTGGTGACCGCGATGGCACTCGACTTATAATCATATGTGACTAATGCAATCAAGAAATTGTTTGTTTCTCATCACAAATCTGCAACCACCAATCTGTTGACTTTGAAAATCAACAATATTGGAGCCCTTGTCAAACTTTATGAACTTGGTTTCAACCTGTTACTTGATGTCCCATTGTGTGCCAATTAGAGTCTTAATTCATTATAACTTAAAATAAAGATAAAATTCTATTTAAATATGAACACCTAATAAAATTCGAAAATCTAATTGATTTCAAACTCTAAGATCAGAAATATAAAGATAAATCAAGAGTTCTAATCAAACTCCAATAAGAATTAAAAATAAAAATAAAAACACCAATAGCTCCTAGAACGTACATTTAAATGAAATTCCCACTTAAAGGAGGCTATGGAGGAAGTATTACTAGATCTTCATACTTTTGTGCTGGCATATCTTCTGGATAACACTTCTCCTAAATGTCTTCTTTATTTTCATTAATTTATAATTTTATGTTTCAACTGCCTGTGATGAGGTAGTTCAAGGCAATTAAAGAAAACAGACAATTAGCACATTACTTAAAAAGAAATTTGGGCGCCAGAATCTTGACCTAGGGATAACCTGTAAGATTCCACAAACAGATATAACTTGAGGCTAAGTAGGTCATCATTGGGTCAGGTTTGGGATTTCAGTTAGGAATTAGATTTAGCCTGCCCCATTTTAACCAGGTATATTCATTGGTAGGACCCACCTGAAAATGCTCAAAAATTGGTTACGAGTATGTGTGACCAAAACCCGCTCAAACACAAGCCTGATAAATCTGAAGACGAAGACAAACTCACGCCATTGTGATACAAATATTTATACATCTGTGTGTGCCTTTATACATACATGTGAGGCATATACTTGCCCGAGGTGGAACAAATAAGCAAAAAAGCGGGTAGAACCAAAAAATAAGGCCGCAAAACCACTAAAGTGGGTTTTTTTACCTAAAAAAGCATGCAAGAAACAGGTTAAAAACAAAAAAAATCATCTTAAAACCCGTTAAGTGCAAAAAAACTGACCTGGCTTAGAAAAGAATCTCACCTACCATTGATCGTATTCTAGAAAGGCAAGCACCTCTCTGAGTTATCTCTCTCCCTCTCTTATTATGTGGCCATGCCGGGTAGTCTCCAACTCTCTGTAGCCATCGCAGGAGCAATCCAGAGCATCGAGCGGGCAGTCAATGGTGAATAAGTCGATTCTTCTTTGTCTTGGGCAACAACAAGGTTATTTTTTCGCAATTTTTTTTTCAAGCATGCTTTTTCAATTTTTTCCGGAGTGATAACCGATGTGATGGAAGATCTCATGTTTCTCCATAATATATTGAATTTTTTGAATTCTTTCAACTTTCAAGTTTCAATTCTCAAGTATGATGATTGGATTGTTTTATCTCAAGCAGTGATGTAGCTTCAAAGAAATTTTCTCCCTCCCACCCATGACTTATAGTCATCACTTTGATTTATCTCTTTCATTGATCTAAATTTTATATTTTTTGTAATTTTTTAAAGGCATGTATAGTGTATGCATATAGATAAATTATGTATATATTAGTTATGTATATTTATTTATTGCATATATATAAATTATGTATATGTTAGTTATGTATATATTTATTATTTAAATACCCTCCGGCTTTAGCGGCCGCTATGCTAAACTTCACTCGCCCATTACGCTACGCTTTCCGCTGTGTAGAACACAACCAGAGTGGAAGGATATAAAAATTTATATATAAAAAAGGTGAATGTGTCGCATGAAGGTGCATCGGCAAATAATAATTCATCAAGAAGACAACGAGACGAGAGATCTTTCGACTTCTTGTTGGCCGCCAAGGGAAATAATTATCGAAGTGATGTTTTTCAACCAACATACAAAAATGGATTCTTCCTTAGGTCTATCTAATGAAGTATATTTAGTGCTAATTAAAGCATAAGGTTAAACAGGAATAAAAATGGAGTGAGAGGGTTTTTTTTAAATGTCTCAGGATGTGCTGGAATCAGACTATTGTTCATACAATGAGTGGTTATTGACATGCTCGAATGAAAACCAATGTTGACAATGCTACCCACTAGCATGCCCAAAGATATGCTACTGTCGCGTGGTGACAGGCTCACAATTATCATTCTGCATGACTGCTCAAATCAAATCTATCATTTTGCAGTGATTACTTATGTGACCTATAATAACAAAGACATTAAAATGGCAACTGAAATAATCGTTAGCACAGAAGAGAGTTGAAAAGAAGAATTGATTTGCCATGGTGATAGATACAACAGAGTAGAGTTTGCGTGTAAAAATATACTAATTATACTCGTCCCCATTCTTCTAATCATTAGAAAGCACATCCTCCCCGGAGTCACGCTCTGCAAGGTTTTCTAAGACATCCACACAATCACTATCCTCGACAATGAAGTCGAAAACCACTTCTTCTTCTTCGTCCGTAACTTCATGAAGGCATTCATCTTTCCTGCACCTAAGGACGGTATCTATCGTACCAAGTGAGAAGCTTCAAAGTCGACCTGAAAAGGGAATTCAAGCAATTCATCCGTTGAACACAACTCTAAGAGAAAGCTGAACCCCTTGCAAAGACACTTACTTATTACTGGCCTCAACCTCTTCGAACTACTTGCATTTTTTCTCAAGTTTGAGCTTTGTTTCAGCAAGCGTACAGTACAGTCATACTCTTCTTAATAGTTGTAGAGTAGCTCGTTGATGTTCCTTATTTCTTCAGAATTCTTTACGGTTTAAACAACACAAAGAACGGGATTTGAGTTACACAATGATGACACATAGGTTTCTTGACAAAATAAGAGGAAGAGGAAGATTTACCATGGCTTCAAATATCAGCCAATTTCAACATATATCGGCAATATCATATCGGGTTTTGATGTACCTAATACAATATTAACCTTACAATATCGCTCGATATCATGGCCGATATTACCAATATGATCGATTAGATTGATATTGATGCCTGATATGGACGATATTGATATTATAATCCATTGGCCGATACCGATACCGAAATTTTAAATCATGATATTTATCTTATTCAAGGACATCAATTTGAAACAAAGGACCTTCAAAGGTTCTAGGATAGCAGTTTGACTTTTTCTTTTCTTCCCTTTCAGGCGAGGTTACAAGTGCTAGGGATTTTGTTCCCCATCGACAATCTCAACATGCCATAAGATTGATAATCTCGAGTATACAAGATAGAATACACTAATAAAAGAAATACATGATTTAACGTGGTTAGGTCAATTCTGGCCTACATTCATGAGGAAAGTATCGACAGAGATATACTCTAAAAAACATAGAGTACAATAGAACAATCATAACCTAACCCTCTTTTCCAATCCAAGCATAAATATTGAGCACTCATCTCACCAAATATTAAACCAATACTTTGATTAAAAGTACCCTTCCGTGATGAATCAATCACCTATTGATCTCGAGCATCTTTTCTTGGCTTGATCAACAAAGAGGTCGTCGTGGCTCTTTACTCGATCCTCCTCTCTTTCTTGATCTACATCTTTGCCTTCAAAGAGTTCTCCACCTCTTCCTCTTTCTTTCTTACATAAACCCTAGATTACCAAACTTTCTATAAAGAGTTGATAACCCTAAACATTGAGAAAGATCTCGACCGTCGAAGTCAATAAATCAACCATATTGAGAATCCCATTAATCGTCATGGGACTCATTCTTGAAAATAAGCCACTTTCACAACAAAAAGTTGCTCGTTTGTTCGCATTCTTCCTTCAAGGGGGAGAACCAGGAGCTGATCGCTCGCTCGAAATTTTTATTCAAGGAGATTTTTGTGGAAGAGGTATGCTCAAATCAGCATCAATCTTTTTACTTTAACACCCATGTCCTCAGGTTTGGAGCAAACCCAATCATCTAAAGCAAAGGGATCAGAGGTCACAATAATGTAGTCATCCCAAGGGACATCATCTTGTTGGGTTTAGATCAAAGGTAGAGAAAATATCACTCTTTCTTGTCGATTTAGAGTGAAGGTGTCTGATCGGTGTTTTCTGAGACAAAAATATTTTTATAAACATTAGGAGAGGGGAAATACCCATTAAAACAGGACAAACCAAAAGGAACCTCAAACTATTTGGGTGTAGTTGGGCACGCCAAATGTTGATTGAGTTGAAAAGGCGAAGAGGAAAACGAAGTCCAGCTTTTAGGGAATCAAGAGAGGTGATTAAATTATGTGGAACAAAAGATAGCACGATTGGAAGCTTAACAAAGATGAGATCAAAGGAAACTTCTTTAGGGATCACATAACAAACCCTAATGTCTTTGATAAACAATGGAGTTGAAGATGATGAAAATGGATCTGAGACGAGAACTTGGGGAAGATATTTTGAAGAATTTGGTGAGCATAACGAGATCGATCGAGGCTATGGGAAGGTAAGGTTGGAAGAAGTTGGAACAAGGATGTTGTGGGTAATTTCCTAAGGAATTAATTCACGCATCAAAATAATGGAGTGAGTATAATAAATCACAAAAAGCCAACGCAAACTCAGAGAATTATGTAAAAACCCGAATGAGAGAAAACCACATAGAGAAATTTCACTATATCAATGGCGATTACAGGTAGGGTTCTCTGATCAGCTAGGGTTTCTGGATCCCGATCCCCCTTCATATTGGCAGGATTTTAATATACACACACACACACACAAAAGTCATATCACTTGGATAAGGTTAAGGAGTCTTACTTATTTCGAATACTTAACTCCCTTATCTTCGAGGCGATTAAGTTGAACATCCTAATTTGAATAAGATAGACGAGAGTCTATCTTTATCTGATTCTCTGCGTCCAACTGTTGATATGATTAATCTATTCTCAATGTATAACTGTCGAGTTCAAATAGGAACTTGGCTTATAGATAGAGATTCTCACAACTAATTTTATTTATTCCTTCTAATTATATGAGTCGCTCGGGATTTGAATCAAATGGGTACTCCCGGTCAGAGTTCTAAAAGTAGCCACATGTTGCTCGCCTGTTTGGTGCTGGAGGAACACATGGCGTGATCTCGAGGAGGTCAGAAACTGACCAATACAGATTGCCCCTCTGCTTCTTTCTCTTTGGAGAAGGTCAGAAACCCTCCCTCAGGAGTTATAGGTTCCCGAGGACTCTGATAAAGAGAGGGAAGCAGATAGAGAAGGGAACTCTGGACTTGTACTCAGGTCGGTTTGTTGTCGCTTCAATTTTTTGTCTCGTAGTGACGTGTATTTATCGGCTAACAAAGCCTTAAATGTGCGTCCCATCTGCTGCGGGTCGATCAGGTTACCGTCACTTTTTAGGACGCAGCTCGAGGTGGGTGCCTGTATCCGAAGCGACGGTTTTGATCTGATCCGCTGTGATACATGTAGGACACTGATCGAGCGATTGTTCATTCCCCTAGGGTTAAGAAGGCAACGCTATAAAGCTTTGGGCATTCTTTTCCCCAAATCTCTGAATCTTCTTCTTCCTTGCTTCTTCTGATCTTCTGGCTCCTAGATCTTAGTCGTTTTCCTCATTCCTGTTGCGATAAAGAAGGGAGAGAAACCGGTACGGTCGGTGGTGCGGGCAAAGGGCTTAAAGCCGCTGCGGAAAAGAAAGGGAAGAGAGCCTCCCATCGTACCAGGATGGGATGGATTTGGATCCAAAGACCTCCAAGCTCCGCAATCAAGAGGAAGTGGATAAATATTTGACTAGTTATGGCTTTTGCTTGAACTCGGGGATAAAAATCGAGTTTTGTCCTCACAACATTTACGTTTCTTTGGCCCCGCCTAATGGTGGTGTATATATGCATCACAGGTTCTGGCTCCGCAGCGACTTTCTACCAGGTCGCCATCTTAATTTTCGGCAGTGGCCTGGCATACGGCGTTAGAGTTGGAAGCCTTTTGCGATTTGGATGAACCTGAGGCGTGTCAACGTGAGGTCTTCAGCGTTGTGTATGCGTTAAGAAAGACCACTCAAGGCGCTCACTATTTTGTCCCCAATAGCAGGTTGAAAAGATTATTGTCAATATGGTTGACAACGACCACAACATGAGAGATAGCATGGTCCGAGTGACCGGGCCGTGAGCCATCGAATCAATGAATGATCATGGGGTCATTCTGATTGTCTGAAACTTAGGCCCCGCCCCCCGTGGAGGGGCCCTTGCCTATAGCTGATATCGAGATGAAGCTGCGGAAGCTGACATCCATGAACTACGATCGCCGTAACTGGAGTTGGCTGCTGGATCCGAACAGACCTCCAGTGCCTCCAGTCCTCCCGAGGGCGGGTGCTTCGGGTAAGAGCCAACATGCCCAGAACCTGTGAAATATACCAAGAAAAACAGCCATGCCCTCGAAGGGGAGCCTGCTCGAGAAGTGAGCCAAGCGGTCGTCGATCTTGAGAAGTTGAGGGTCCCGGGGACGAACGGTTCCTACCAAGAAGAGGGTTCTACCTCAGCCTTCGCGTCTTCTGCGCCCTAGGGTAAGTTCCTAATTTCTTTGATTTTCACTTGGAGAACTATTTCTCGACATTTGTTTTTCTTTTACATAAGAAATGTAGGATTCAGTTCGACAAGTTTGATGATGAGGGGATGGCGGACTTGCTCGAAACCACAGCTACTCCTATGTACCCGCCGCGGAGCAGTCTCCTGTGCCTGAAGAGGCTTGGTTGAGTCTTTCGACCGTATCGACAGGGCTCGTGGGGCTTCATCCGTCATCGAGACTACTGAGGAGGTGGTTAACCCGCCCCTGGGACGCCGGAGGGACCCTCTGCTATTGAGTTACTTCCCAAGGAGGGGTTGAGGCAACGATGCCCCACTCTGGATAACGCTGGGCTCGAGTCTTCGCACGGGCTTGAGCGGGTTGGCACTGCTGAACATCCTCGGGCTGCGGAGGATGCGAGGGTCGCCGATGGTATTGATTTCTCGGAGACTGTTGTTTAGTCCCAGGAATTATCTTCAGCGCGAGCCGTTGCAAGTCGTAAGCTCGGATTGTTTCTCTGAAGGAGAGATGTTGAGATGGCTCTCGGGTAAGGCGACTTCCTCAGAGGGCTTGAGGACTTCAAGGCCCAGTCACTGAAGGAACGAAGGCGACGTCTGAAGAGTAAAGTCTTTAGGGTAAGAATCACGATGCCTCTATCTTGAGTTAGTTGTTTAGGTATCGTCTAACTTTGGCTTCCAGTTCAGAATGTCGTGCTTATCTCCTAGCTACGCGATAACCACCGAGAGACCCCGAAGGAGAGGAATGGCGAGGTTGGTGACTTGTGCCGGAGGGTAGAGGAGCTTAGCACTGTGGGGAAGGCGGTGACTGAGAAGATCAGTCGGCTCCATATAAATTTGGACCACGAAGCGGTGGTTCGCTCGAATCGGGAGGAGCTGGAGCAACTTAGGAGGAGCTGGAGAAGAAGGGCTCGAAGATACCGAAGAGGGACTCTGAGCTGCAACAAAAAAAGCTTGTGTTGCAGAAGGTTCAGCGAGAGCTTGAGGAAATGCGCCAGCGTGTCGAGGGGGCCGAGGCCATCCTTAGGTCGGAGCGAGACGCCTTCGAAGAGAAGAGGGGGTACCTCAAGGATGACTTAAGTCGGGTACTGAGTGCCCAAGATGCGGTGGAAGCGCAGGCGTAGGCAACGGTCGATCGTTGTCAAAAGGCGGTGAAGGTCTTCAAATTTAAGAATATAAAGGACATGAAGACGGCAAACAGGGTGTGTCCCCGAGATACCCACTTGAAATTGGAGCCTTCCTTGAGAGTCCGGGAACTCCCCAAGAGCAATAACGTCCTTGCTGCTGGGGTTGAGACCTCGGTGTTCCGTCCAGTGTTTTCTGTGCCCCCCGGCTACGAGTCCTCCACCAATCAGTCCCGTGACTGATTCCGTAACACCGGCTGCCTCCAAGGACGCTATGCTTCCGACTCCCCCCTTCTCTGGCATCTCACAAAGGCAACGTGAGTGCCTGAGAGTTTGCTTTGTTTGTAATATCTAATGTAATCTTTTTGAAGGGAATAATTGAGTATTCAACTTTTACCCCTTTTTAAATATCATGCGCTTCTGTTGTTTCAAGGCCGTTGTGGATGCCGACCAGGTGAACCCTTCTCTTTTAGCTTCCGAACTCGGTGGTCTTAGTAGGCTGGGAAGGTCACGGTCAAAGAGGAGTCCTTCAGGGGTTGTTGGGGTCCCCGGCCTGCATGACCTCTGATGGGGCTGGCTTACCTGGCGAGGAGCTCTTCGGAGAGGATGAAGGCTTTGATCCCGATAGTGGAGCTGTGTTAGTGGAGATAGATCTAGACGATGAGTCTGGAATGTTGCTAGATTCCCTAAATATGTGGCGGGAGAAGGTCGACATGGGTTCATTCCAAGGGATTCCTGGGCTTTCACGCCATGTAGAGCTCAAGCTGCTCAATCTCCTTACCTCTCAGCTGGATCGTGAGCTCGTCTCCCACAATATGACAGTGGGAGATCTCCAAACGAGGGTGGACAAAGTGCTTCAGAAAGGGTGCGAGCTGCTCGAGGCGAATGTTGAGTTGAGAGGGGAGGAGTCAGACCTCGAGGTGAGGCTCCTAAGCGGCTTGAGCTGCAAAAAGCGTGAGAAAAGGTGTCTGAACTGCAAGGGAAGGTTAGTTCAGCCCAGTCAGAGATCTCTCCTCTTCGAAAGCAGATTGATGAGGGGCGTGTGTAAAAGCTACCGCTCAAGCGTGAGTTCATTTGCTAAATAATAACCTGAAAAGTCAGGATAAGGATGCGGAGGAAGAGAGCCAAGAATTCTCGTCAGTCTGATCGTTATGACAACTTTGGAAGGCTCATGATGTGTTGCTTGGAGAGACACAAAAGCTGCGTTCTCGGATCATATTCCTTAGCTCGAGCAGTCCAGCGGAGGGCTCCGGAGAATGGCAAGGGAGTACAAACCCAGGGGCTCGATTAGCCAGTCGGGGAGGCCGTCGGTCAGGCAAGGAGCTCTAGCGAATGGCGCGGAAAACCTCGTAGATGGTTAAAGGGCCGATGCGGTGGTCCCAAGCAGAGTTAGATAACTTGGGCCCCTCTTTTGTAAGAATTAATGGACTAAGGAGATATTCCTCCATTTTCTTTAGGTATTTGAATCATCACACTTGGCGCTTCTGTGTATTGCCTTTAAATTTTCTGTTTACATTGTTGTCAGTCTACTCAGTATGATGATTTGATTCTGAAACATTTGAAGTGGTTCAGTGTGTGGTTCTCGGGTGAAGAATTCTTCCCGAACGGGGGTGGCTTCATGTTTTGGGATTTTGTTGTAACATCCGTCTTTTTTGGGGGGTCGCTCAAAGAGTCGCCTTCAGGGTGAAAAACGTGTCTGGTGGGCTCTCCAAGAGATAGCCGCGTTGGTTGTTGCCAATCTTTCAAGGGGCTCCCGAGGTCCCCTTCGAAGTGGCTGCTTTGGAGCGCATATTGTTTAGCTTGAAACGTAGGTCGGTCGGGGCTGTTAGATGTTGGTTGGCCTCGGGGGAGGTGTCCACCTTAGTCTCCCTGGCACCCAACTCGATGACTTATTGCGCCTCTCGTAAAAACTTTATCTACGTGAGCAACTGATGGTTGACCTGCATTACCGCTTCTCGCTCGCGTTCTACGGTATCGCAATGAATGGCCACAAACTCCCGCTCGCGGTCGGCCTTTCCCGCTGTTCGCCCAACCGTCGTTGCAGGTCGATTACCATCTGGACAAGTTGCCCGCGGGAGAAGACTGACGAATCAAATTCATCAGAAGCATTGACGCCATGTCTGGTAGCGTTCTTGGGCGCCATGGTTGTTTTGAGGAAAAGTATTGGATGGAGAAAGGTCCTGAGTAAGGATTCCTAAGCTCACAACGAAAGTACCAAATGTTGTCAATAATTTCCTAAGGAATTAATCCATGCACCAAAATAATAGAGTGAGTATAATCAAATCACAGAAAAGCCAATGCAAACACAAAGAATTACGTGGAAACCCAAATGAGAGAAAACCACAGAGGAAGAGAGAAATTCCACTATGTCAATGGCGATTACAGGTGGGGTTCTCTCGTCAGCTAAGGTTTCTGGATCCCGATCCCTTTCATATTGGCATGGTTTAATATATCATGGTTCAAAGTCGCAGTCTCGGCCACCGACTCGGCGGGCACTGAAACGGATTGATCTCGGCAACTCGGATCAGTTTCGGGCGATACACGCAAAACAATACATAGAAAGCTCAAAAAATTCTGAAAAAATCACGACAAATCATAAAAAAAGATAGACATCAAAATTCATGCATTACATGTCCAAAACAAACTTGTTTTGAGGGGGTAATTGAGAAAATATGGTGATTTGTAGGTAAATTTAGAGATATGAAAGATTTGAGGGGGTAAATATGAGAAAAATCAAAAAAAGAAAAGAAAAGATAATATCTCTCTGGCTCTCACCCTCACCCGATCTCTTTCTCGATCTCTCCCCCTCTCCTCTCTCATTCTTCCTCTTTGGCTCTCTCCCTCACCGGATCTCTCTCGATCTCTCCCTCTCCTATCTTGCTCTCCTTCTGTCTGGCTCTCTCCCCCCCACCCGATCTCTCTTGATCTCTCCCTCTCTCTCCTCTCTCGCTCCCTCTCTCACCCGATCTCTCCGTCTCTCTCCTCTCTCGCTCTCCCTCTCTCCCCCTTGACTCGATCTTCTTCACCCTCTCCCTCTCACGGCGAAGGCGGTAGCTCACGACGAAGGAGGCGGCTCACGACGACGACGGTAGGTCTCTCTCCGTTTTTTTTAATCGGTCTCGAACAGGGGGAGAACAGTCGGCCCGACTCGGGAACGACTCGGGGACGATTCGGCCGAGTTGTCCCGGTCATGTCAGGACTCAGGCGAGTCGGCCCGAATCGGGTCGATACCGCCCAAACATGCAATTCGGGTATCAGACTTGTCTCGACGGGTGCTAAGACAGATACGACTCGGCCGAGTGGTATTCGACTCGGCCGAGTCTTCGAACCATGATATATATACAAGTTATGTCACTTGGATAAGGCTAAGGAGTCTTACTTAGTTCGAATACTTAACTCCCTTATCTCGGAGGCGGTTAAGCTGAACATTCTGATTTGAATGGGGTAGACGAGAGTCCGTCTTTATCCGGTTCTCTGCGTCCAACTGTTGATATGGTTGATCTGTTCTCGAGCTATAACTGTCGAGTTCAAATAGAAATTTAGCTTATAGATAGAGATTCTCATAATTGATTCTATCTCTTCCTTCTAACTTATGAGCCTCTCAGGCTTTGAATCGAATGGATACTCCTGATCAGAGGTTCTGGAAGTAGCCATATGTCGCTTGCCTGTTTGGTGTTGGATGAACACGTGGCGTGATCATGAGGAGGTCGAAAACTGACCACTACAAGGGATAATGGGAATAATGTTGATGATAGAAAGATACTTATTAAGGGAAATATGTGTTGCCTTAAATTATATGCATATTGTTGCGCCTTCATAATCTATTGCCTCGATTCGAGTATGTAGGATCTCGAATAAGGGGCATATGATATAATAGGGGGGCAAATGATATACATAACACTAACATAGGGGGCACGGTGCTCGAAACCTTTGCTCGAATAACAAATACCTCAAAAGATTCAAGACCAAGAGTCGTAAGGCAATAGGACACATCACCTTAGCTAGCAAATGGTTGACTTGGCAAAGCTTAAGGTAATCCTTCACCTGTAGATAAGAGTCCAAGGGATCTCGACCAAGTATGAATTCATATTCTCCTACTCTTAACTCCAGTAATTATTCTTTAACTGACTTGACCATCAAGGGGGATTGCTCGAAATCTGCCCCAATTGACTATCTTCTTCCTTAAAGATCATGATGATCATCAAGCCAATCAAGAACAAAGTTAAGGTCGTATCACTTCCATGTTAGAGACTCTTTTTTTAAATTTTTGAATCAGAAAGAGATTGGAACGATTCAGTAGAATCTAGATCTAAATTTTTGACAAAACGAGAGAACGATAGAAAGAGAGAAAGGGCGAATGGGAGAGATGGGGAGGGGAGAAAGACAGGATTGGGGAAGGGGGGTGAGAGTTGGGTTTTTGACAAGGAAGAAACGGACAATGTGTTTTAGATTGAAAAAGGTGTTTTTATCACTGAGCAGTTAAATTTAACACCATCCAACTTTCTAACTGTCTTACGGGGGAAGTGAAGATAAAAACACTTTAGGCTATTGATGTAAATGGTTTAAATGTTAAGGGCCTTTTCTGCTTTTTACCCCATAAAGATATGGAGGTGGTTCTAATTTTTGGCTCAAGCAACTAAGTTGTTCAAGGTTCAATGAGCATGGAGCCGAGACATGGAGCCAAAGCTTCCAAAATCTATTAAGAGATGTACGGTAAGAACATAATAAGAAATTAATTTGGCACATAGAATTTATATTCCAATCTATTTATATAGGTCAGTATGCATAATTCCCTCTCTTGCTAATCATTAAATTAAGTCTTGCCCAATCTTGTTTATTTCATGGCAAGCAAATTGATTTGAACATATTTGATCTTTGATTCAATGCCTATTGACAATTTCCTATAGGTTTATATTAGGAATTTGATATCATTTTTGTGAGTATGGGGTTTGAATTCACCATTGAAGCCAAATAGACCGATCCGACACCAGTGTGCACAACAAGGCAGTGCCACCAGATCGACCGCCTTTGGATCGATCGCCTAATTCAATGCATGAATCCAAATGATTAGTGTAGTCCCAGTGCCAATCAAGTTGAACAATTTTGATACCCCAACTCTTGGGTGGGTTTTGGATCAATCCATATCTATCCATTGTAGGTTCAAGCATATAGATCTACTCTTACATCTTCATATCATTCATCTATATCTTAAAGTGCCAAATTAATTCTTGTTCTTATTCATCTTACTAGTTGAATCTCAGAGTTGTAGTCTTATGTATACTTGAGCTTTATTTTGTTCTCATCTTTGTCTCAAGAACGACACTTGCTATTGGTCCAGTCACTTAGAATCTTAGATAGTGGATAAGTATTAAGCCAATCACTTGGGAAGTGGGTTGATAGTAAATTTTTATCATTAGAGAAGTGGATTAGTGATTGTAAATGAGAGATCTAAGCTTGCACCCATAAAGAAGCTATAAATAAGAGATTGGTGAAAATCCTGGACTCCTCTTGGTAGTAGAGTAGGCTAGTTGGGGGTCGGATCACTCATATCGCTGCGTTGACAACCACATTGCTATCTCTCTCAATTACTCTCTAACTTTTGTTGATTACATTATTATATTTGTGCAGTTTAGTAGACTTGCATATTCCAATTATAAATTGCCGGATTCATTTTTAATTGATTGCAAACACTATTTGTCCCCTCTAGGTATGGAACACTATTTATTAGATCATATGATTAATTTCCACTTGTGTTGTAACTTATATATAAAATCCTATGTAATTCTTACATTTTATCCCTGTGTTTTCACTCCTCTTCAATGTCTCAAATGAAGAATCAAAAAACGGTCCGGTTTCTTGGAAATCCATGTGCTTGCCAAAATCGGAAGGTGGATTGGGATTCCGAGATCTTAAAATTTGGAATGATTCCCTGCTAGCAAAATCCTTTTGGAACATTCACAAGAAAAAGGACACTTTATGGGTGCGTTGGGTGCATCATATCTACCTTAAAGGGGATGTCTCTGCTTGGGAATGGAAATGTATAAGGGATGATTCGCCATTGCTTAAGAGGCTAGTTGCGATACGTGACAAAATATGCCTTGTAGAAGGGTCGGTTAAGGCTGCGAAGAGGAGGTTATCCTCTTGGGCGGTAGGAGAGCGGATGTGCATATCGCTCGGATATGAGTTTTTCAGATATAAAGGTTCCAGGCTAGCTTGGACAAGCGCAGTTTGGAATTCGTATGTCACACCAAAGCATGCTTTTACTCTTTGGCTTGCAGTGCAGAAGAGGCTACCTACAAAAGACAGATTGACCTTTCTTCAGGTTGAGGATTCGTGTGCACTCTGTGTTGGTAATAAGGAATCGGCAGATCATCTATTCTTTCACTGTTCCTTCTCTGCTATGGTTTGGAGATACATTAGAGACTGGCTGGGTATCTCTCGGGGGATGTCAACTATCTCTAGTGCTCTTAAGTGGATAAAGAAGGAGGCGAAGGGCTCCAGTGGAAAAGCAAAAGCTAAAAAGGTGGCCCTTGCTTGTACTGTTTATTATATTTGGAATGCCCGCAATATGAAAATTTTTGAAGGCAAGGCCCAGGAGGTGGGTTCTACTGTATTCAAGATTAAACTGCACATCTACAGGACTGTATTCACTTTGGATCCTAATGCCACTGTGAATTTTTGAGGGGTCTGGAATTATGACAGAAATATGGGCTATCAGCAGTTTTAGTCGACTAATAGGGACTTCTAGTCGACTTCATTCATGTTTAGTCGACTAATTTTTGGGAATAGTCGACTCCTGTGAAACAGAGAAGACGGATACATCCAGATCAAAATTTATGTCGACTTAACTTTGTGGTAAGTCGACTTGGTGCAAGTATAGTCGACTAGGCTTTCTGACCTAGTCGACTTGGTGCATATATAGTCGACTAATTCTTTTTGGAATAGTCGACTCCTGTGTCAACAGAGAAGACGGATACATCCGGTGTAAATTGTAAGTCGACTTGACATTGTGATTAGTCGACTTGTAGCAAGTTAAGTCGACTAGGATCCTGATATAGTCGACTTGGTTCATGTATCGCTGACTAGTCTTACTGGCTTAGTCGACTAAAGCTGTATAGCCATTTTGGCTTTATCTCTGTATATATGGTTTGATAAATAAAATTTACATTCTCCAAAAAAAAAGAATCAAAAAACGGACACCATTTCTTTTGACTTTCTAAGAATAGAATCTAAAAGCACTCCAGTGTCTCCTAACAGAATCTATTATTCGTGTGTGTGTGTGTGTGTGTGTGTCTGTTGACTTTCTAAGAATAGAATCTAAAAGCACTCCCTGTGTCTCCCAACATAATCTTTCTTGTTTGTTTGTGTGTGTTTTTTCTTCTTTTTTTCCCTTGGGGTTGGGATTGGAGTTGGGGTTTAGGGGGAAGGGGGTTGACAGACTCGTAAATGACGGTTTGGTGACTATAGGCATCCAAAGAGTCAAAGACACAAAAGGATAAAAGACAACGAGAAGGAAGACATCAATGTTTCTCATTGGAAACAGAATTGCAAAATGCACAAGCACCTTTGGAGCCAAAAAGACCTATTGAAATGCTTTCTTACTGAATTAATTCACGGATGGATGGATGGACATACATAACAAAAAAGAAACTAAGAATTTTATGCTAAGATATAGAGAGAGTGTTATCTTCATCTCTTCAGTATATCTACTTATCTCCTTCTAGATCATTTGCATGTTGTTGTTTTTTTACTAAACCCAGGTTTTCTTTCACTCTTGTGTAGCTTTTTCATGGGGCCTACTCATAATTCCACCTTACTTCTTTTACAGTGTAACTGCAAGTTTAGGATTCCCTGCACCTTTAAAAATCTGGGACTATTTTTTAATTATAACATACATGGATGCATGCTTTATAAGTGGGAAGAGGACGAAATAGCTTCTCCAAAAATATGTGCATAAAAAAGCTCTCTATCAGCATGGTTTCTATTGGCAGGCTAAAGTTGCAGAAATGTTTTTTTTTTTAATTCAAGAATTTAAGATTAAATTGCAGAAGAATTTAAGATTATATTGCAGGTAGTGAATAAGGAAATTAAAAAATAATAATCCAACACTGCAGAGATGGAGAATGAACATCTCATAGTCAAACTGAAGACATTGAAGAAGGTTCCCATATTATTTCTACCTTTTTTCTAGTGTGTTCTGTTTAAATTCCATGCCTACAGTGAGGCATTCCTCATAGTAGGTGGATACACAACAAATTCGAGCTGAGCTTGTTTTCTTAGATGTCTCAATTTTTTATATAAAATATTTCGTATTGTATTCTCTTGAACAAGACATTAATCAGAGTAGGAAAAACTAAATAAATGAATAATCAACTTAAATGAAATGGAAATGTTAATAAACTGAACTAGTACCCAGCTGTAATAGCATGCAGACATCAGAAACACAAGTAGCGCGATCTATGAAACCACTGTTTTACTGAAACAAATTGGCTTCAACTGTGTAGGATTTTACTTCTTGTCAGTGATATGATGATGCGTCCTCACCGTCGGCGAAGGCGTCGGTGATCACCGGCTGGTAGCGATGGCGATTACGAGGCGGCATCTCGACCTGCAAAGCTGGAGGAAGAAGACAGAGCAGGGAGAACAAGCACACCTAAAAATCAAAGAATAAAAGAAGGAAAAGAATTTTATTGATGAAGGAGAAGCTCGGCGGAGCTGAGCTTCGTCGGCGAGCTCGAGATCGCTACACACCCAAATTTTAGGGCTGAATCAAATCATCGGTCCCCAAATGAGAAGACCCGAGGCCTTTAAATCCTCTCATACTCATGGACCGGGTTACAAACGGGCATGATACATTTTATGACCCAGACCCGGCCCATTACACTTAAAACGAAGAAGAAGAGAAAATTTGAAAAACCCGGGAACCCAACGGTCTGGAAATTCTGGAGGGAAGCCCAAAGCACAGTTCTGGACTTCAAACTGTATCAAAGCTCGCCCCTCAACATCGACCTTGTCCTCAAGGTCGAGCTTAGGAATCTCAGAGGAGATAAAGATGGCTCAGAATTCATCATTGCCATTACCAACAGAACATTACCAACAGACAAAGGAGAGAGCTCAGACATCATCACAGCTCAATTATCAACAGAGTAAGATGGAGAAGAAGAGCTCAGAACATCATCACAGCTCAATTTAGATTCCAGTTCCATCCACTGTAACTCCCAGAGAAGAAGAAGGAGAAAACCCAGGAGCTTTGAAGAACAGATCAAAGAATAGATTGCTCACCTGGAAGCACAGGAGGCAACAGAATGCAACAAGGCTCAGCAGTACAGAAAAACTCACCCAGAGAGTGAGGAGCTCAGAGTATCATCACTGCTCCTTCCTCAAAGTCGACCTTGATTCAAGATCGAAAGTTGGAAATCTTTTAACCAGCCCCCAGTAATTTTCCCATGAAGCATCATCAATGGGCAATTGTTTCCATTTGACCAAAACTTCTGTCACTGCTTTTCCCAATCTGTTCACCATCCTGCGTTCCAGTATAGCCTCTGGTTCCTTGATCACTTCAATATTGTGAGATGGTAACTGGTTTTGGACCTGAATTGTATTTCCCAACTTCTTCTTCAACTGTGAGACATGGAAAACAGGGTGGATCCTAGCTTCAGCAGGCAAATCCAGCTTATATGCAACTGATCCCATCTTTTGTATAATCCTGTAGGGGCCATAGAACAAAGGAGATAATTTTTGAGATCTTTTACCCCCTACAGAAACCTGTCTATAAGGTTGCAACCTCAAAAATACCAAATCTCCAATTTCAAAAGACCTTTCAGTCCTGTGAGAATCAGCCAATTTTTTCATTCTATCCTGAGCCTTGACCAAGTTGTCTTTTAATAGCTGTAGAGTTGTATCCCTATCCAGCAATGCATCTTCCACAATTTGCAACTTAGCAGTCTTAGGGATGTAAGAAGAAATGGTTGGAGGAGGTTTACCATACAGAGCCTGATAAGGTGTCATTTTAATAGAGGAATGCCAACTAGTGTTATACCAGAATTGAGCCCAAGGCAGCCATTTGCACCAATCCTGGGGTTTATGAGAACAGAAACACCTCAAATATGTTTCTAAACATCTGTTAACCACTTCTGTCTGCCCATCAGTCTGAGGGTGGAAAGAAGTACTAAACAAGAGTTGAGTGCCCTGTAATGACCACAGCTCTTTCCAAAATTCACTGGTAAAGACTGTGTCTCTGTCAGAGACTATGCTGTGAGGCAACCCATACAAGCTGTATATATGATCAATAAAAGTGGCAGCTACTGTTTAGCTGTGTAAGGATGGGAGAGTGGTAAAAAGTGGGCAAACTTAGTTAATCTGTCAACAATAACAAAGATGACAGATTTTCCCCAGCTTTTAGGTAGTCCCTCAATAAAATCCATTGAGATGTCTTCCCACACTTGTCCAGGGATAGGAAGAGGTTGTAGAAACCCTGCAGGCCTGGTAGTTTCATATTTGGATCTTTGACAAATATCACACTCTCGGATATACTTTTTGATACTGCCTTTCATCCCTGGCCAATAGACCACTCTTTTAAGCCTTTGATATGTTTTCTCATACCCTGAATGTCCCCCCACTGGGGTATCATGATGCTCAGTTATCAGCAAAGGAATAACAGAAGCTGAAGGGCTAATCATAATCCTACCCTTGTAATAGAAGAGCCCATTCTTCTTCTGGTATTTAGCAGAATCCAAGGATCCTTCAGTCCATCTTCTGTCCAATTCAGAAAAATAGACATCAGTATCTACCAATTTCTTGACTATTTCAATCCAGTCAGACTCTATAACAGAGATTTCCATCATTGCTGGCTTTTCTATGGTTTCATTTCTTCTGGAAAGACTGTCAGCAGCCACATTTTCCTTGCCTTTTTTGTATTCCACTCTATATCTATAATTGCACAACTTCAGAAGCCAAGTGTGTTGTGCTTCAGTATAAAGCCTTTGTTCCAACAAATATTTCAGAGGCTTGTGGTCAGTTTTAACAACAAATTCCCTTCCCAAGAGATATTGTCTCCATTTCTTAGTAGCTAATAATAAACCCAGCATTTCCCTTTCATAGGCTGAGGCAAGTTTCCCAGGATTCTTCAACTCTTGACTAATATAGGCTAAGGGGTGGTTGTCCTGCATCAGTACTGCCCCTATTCTAGTAGCAGAAGCATCACACTCTATTACAAAAGGTGAAGAATAATTGGGCAGTGCCAACACTGGAGGATTTGTCAGTGCTGATTTTAAGGTCTCAAAAGCCTTCTGGGTTGCTTCAGTCCAACAAAAAGCCTGTTTCTTAGTAAGGGCAGTGAGAGGTGCAGCTAAAGTACTGTATCCCTTAATGAACTTCCTATAATATCCAGTCAGCCCCAAGAAACCCCTCAAAGCTTTTAATGTTTTTGGTACTGGCCACTCTATTATAGCCTGGATTTTGTTCATGTCCACAGCCACTCCTTTTGCAGAGACCACATGCCCTAGATAGGCTACCTCTGATACCCCAAACTGGCACTTGCTTCTTTTAGCAAATAGTTGGTTAACTTTAAGAATCTCAAACACTAATCTCAGCTGCTTCAGATGTTCCTGCAAACTCTTACTGTAAATGAGGATATCATCAAAGAATATCAACACAAATTTCCTAAGATAGGCTTAAATAACTCATTCATTAGTGCTTGGAAGGTGGCCGGGGCATTAGTCAATCCAAAAGGCATTACCAGGTACTCATAATGTCCTGAATGAGTCCTGAATGCAGTTTTAGGAATATCCTCTTCTCTCATTCTGATTTGGTGATACCCACTTCTTAAATCCAACTTGGAAAAAATATTGGAACCATGCAACTCATCCAACAACTCATCAATTAGAGGAATAGGATATTTATCCTTCACTGTTTTCTGATTCAGAGCCCTGTAGTCCACACAAAGCCTCCATGTACCATCAGCCTTTTTAACCAAGACCACTGGAGAAGCATAAGGACTTCTACTATTCCGAATAATTCCAGAATCCAACATTTCCTCCACCATTTTTTCTATCACATTTTTCTGTTCCCAGGGGTGCCTGTAGGGCCTTAAGTTGACAGGTTCAGTACCAGGAATCAGATTTATTTGATGGTCATGACTCCTCTTAGGTGGGAGCCCAAGCACCTCCTCAAACAGCACATCATATTCCTGGCATAAAGCCTGTAGTTGATCATGGCATCCTTCTACAGGTTGGGAATCTAATTTATGACAAACATACATCACCCAACCTTTAGTAGACTGATACAGGGTTTTTTCCATCACCCTAGCTGAAACTATTTCCATATCATTAGGGAGCACCCCCTGTAACTCCCAAGACTGATTATTTCTGGTAATTTTTACTCTTTTCTTTTTGAAATTTACAGTCAATTCATCCAGGGACTGTAACCAGTCTACCCCCAAGACCATTTGACAACCTCCAATGGGTAATACATGAAAATCAGTGACTATTTCTAGCCCTTGACACTTAAAGCATACTGCTCTGCAAATTCCTTCACTTTGTAACTTATCATCCCCTGCTATGGTGACACTAAATGATGTTTCCTGATCAACTGCAAGTCCTGTTCTTTGCACCACCTTAGGATCAATAAAGTTGTGTGTTGAACCTGTATCCAATAAGACATTTACAGGTTTCCTATTAACCTGTCCAAAGAACCTGATGGTAGTAGGAGATGTACTTCCCTCCATGGCATGAAAAGATAACTCTGGTAAACTGTTTTCCAAGGTGTCTTTAGGTCTTAACAGAATTTCCTCCCCTTGTTCTTCTTCAGAATCATCACACTCAATTAACATTAGGCTCTTTCCCTGACATTTATGTCCTGGTGTATATGCTTCATCACACTTAAAACACAGCCCTTTTTTCCTGTATTCTTCCACCTGAATTGGAGATAGCCTCCTTCCTGGTGTTGTATTGGTGTTCTTCACAGCAGCTGGAATAGGTTGATTCCTAGTGATCAAAGGATTGTTCACAGAACCCTTAAAAGGAACAAACCTAGATTGCTTCCTTTCTGCCACTGCAATACTTTCCCTAGCCACTGCACTACGATAGGCTGACACCATAGTCGTAGGCCTGTCCAATTTAACCTTACCTCTCAGTTCTTCCCTCAATCCTGATAAGAATAGACTGATCAAGTTCTTCTCAGTCTCCTCAATTAAATGAGCTAACCTGATGAAAGATTTGTGATATTCTTGAACTGACCCTGTTTGTTTCAAATTGGCCAATGCAGAAAGAGGATCATCAAGGTCATCCGGTCCATACTGTAGAATCATCTCATCATAGAACTCCGGCCAAGTAATTGTCTCTCCCTTTTGTTTCTCTAGCCACCTCCACCACAACAGGGCTTCTCCTTGCAAATAGAAAACATAGAACTCAACTCTATCTTCCACTGGAGTATGGTGGATGGTGAAGACATGCTCTAATTGATACAACCAATTCAATATATCCCCATCCCCTTTAAATATAGGAATTTCTACCTTCGGATTCTTGGGCAGGGGAAGCCTACTGACTGTAGAAGAAGGTAACTGAGATTTTGGATTTCTTTTCAAGAAACCATCAGATCTCCCACCCACTACCGTCGACTGTTTAAATTGACTGGAAGGAGATGGCATACCTCTCGGGCTACCCTTAGGTATTTCATTATAAGGGACTGCACCTCGTCCTATTTCCTCTTGTCCCTTAATTCCACCTCGAGTTTCTTGGAACAATCGGGCCATCATCCCAACCAACTCCTCATGTCTGAGGTCCATCTTGTCCTCAAGAGATCTGAATCTATCATCAACCGATCTCAACTTGTCCTCTACTTTTTCCTCAAGCATACGACTTCTTAGAGCTGTTCGCTCATCAATAGCTCGGAATCTAAACTCACCTGGATCTTCTTCTTGAAGAATTGATCCCTTGCCGTTCTTGCGTTCTTGATCATCTACTTTCTTGGAATTCCAAACTTCGTCGAAAGAGACTGATCCTCTAGGCTCCGACTTCGGCGTTACATCATCTGCTTCACCACCGAGATCGTCAGGGTACCCTGGGATCGTCGGCTCTGATACCATTGATGCGTCCTCACCGTCGGCGAAGGCGTCGGTGATCACCGGCTGGTAGCGATGGCGATTACGAGGCGGCATCTCGACCTGCAAAGCTGGAGGAAGAAGACAGAGCAGGGAGAACAAGCACACCTAAAAATCAAAGAATAAAAGAAGGAAAAGAATTTTATTGATGAAGGAGAAGCTCGGCGGAGCTGAGCTTCGTCGGCGAGCTCGAGATCGCTACACACCCAAATTTTAGGGCTGAATCAAATCATCGGTCCCCAAATGAGAAGACCCGAGGCCTTTAAATCCTCTCATACTCATGGACCGGGTTACAAACGGGCATGATACATTTTATGACCCAGACCCGGCCCATTACACTTAAAACGAAGAAGAAGAGAAAATTTGAAAAACCCGGGAACCCAACGGTCTGGAAATTCTGGAGGGAAGCCCAAAGCACAGTTCTGGACTTCAAACTGTATCATATGACGCATGGATGAACGCAAATAGCAATTTAAAATAAACAAAAAGGGAGGGTATGTATATATTTATTAAAACTAAATAAAAAAGAAATAAAAGAATGAATCTTTACAAGAATGAATGAGTGACTGAGACCTGTCCAAAATCAGCGAGCTTGAGCAGCCCATCCCCCGAAATAAGCAGATTGGAGGGCTTCAGATCCCGATGCACCACCAAACTCCGATGGCAGTCATCCACTCCTCTCAGCACCTGCAACATCCACTGCTTCACTTCACCGATCGCGTCCCGGTCCTCTTGCCTTGTTTGATGACCGACGCAAGATCCGCCGGCAAAAACTCACAGGACGGCGTCGTCGTCTTCGTCCACGTTCCAAAAGTACTCCATGAGTTCGACGACGTGAGGGGAGTGGAGCAGGGCCTGAAGGGCCTCGATCTCGCGGAAGGAGCTCTGGTAGTCGTGGATCTCATTCAGGGCCACGGCCAGCCCGTCGGATCTCCGGCGCCCGCGGTACACGTCGGCGTACGCTCCCGATCCGATTCGGTCCAGGATGTCGTACCACTCGGTGATCTCGGACCGGCCGTAGATGCTCCAGCTACGGCCTCTGGATTGAGGCGGAGGCGGAGGCGGAGGCCTATCCATTTTCGGATGTGGGGTTTGGGAAGAAAGAATCCAGTTCCAGGAGACTAGGGCAGTAAACGGGTCGGATTCCAGTCGGATTCGTGTAATGCCCGAATCGTACCCGTTAAGAAAATGCCACATCCAAATCCGAATCCAACAAGAAGGGCAGGATCCGAATCCGATCCGAACCAGATAACAAAGACATGTTCGACTCTGATTCGAATTTTATTTATTTTTGTTTCTTTAATAATGAATTGAGAGAGAGGGCGGCAGCAGCACTTAATTTTTGTTCCTTTTTGTCGCACCAAGAGAGCATCTCTTAATTCTTTTTCCTTTTTTCTAAAAGAAAAAGTTTTGTTCAAAGCCAATAATGAGAAGGGTGTTTCTGATAAAAAACTCCATGTTCTCCTAAGTCTCTCCAGGGAGCGGATATTTCCACTCCAAAGAATGTTGAAGGCACCCATGGATGAAGTCACCTCCAAAACAAATAAGCACCCCCAAAAAACCTATTTCTTCTTCCTCTTCCTTCCCCCATCCCCTGCACCGGTGATCTCCCTCGCTCTCCCTCCCCCTCCCCATCCCCACCTCCTCCCCCCCTTCCCCACCTTCGGCCTCCGCCCCCTCCCTCCCCCCGCCCCCCCAACGAGCTCCACTCCCCCCCTACCACTCCGCCCCATCGCCCCCCTCCCCCCCCCCCAACAAGGGAGGGGGCGGAGGCCGGGGGGGGGGGAGTTGGGGGAGGAGGGGGCGGTGAGGGGAGGAGGAGGTCGGGGAGGAGGAGGAGCGAAGGTGGCCTGGGGGGGGAGGAGGAGGAGGATGAGAGGGAGGGATTTTTGGGATTTTTCACCAAGGTGAAATAGCCAAAAAAAAAAAATTGGCAAACTTGTAATAATTTTTTGGGTATTTTTTGGGTGCCTTCTTCATTCTTTTGGGTGGAAATATCCGCTTCCATCTCCGTATCATATGATCTGCATACCCTCCCATTAGCTGCATGGCAGAGCGAAATGCAACATCTTGGTCTGCTACAAAATAATCTTCTTCTTTCTTCTGTTTCTTTCCATTTTAGAAACCTATATTGGAAACCTGAAGCAGTCCCTTGGAATTTGATTTATATTGATAGAACTTTGATTCATCTTAAAAATGGATAGAACTGTGATAAATATGAATCCAAATATTTTTCATGAGGTTAATATTATCAGAAATCTGATTAATCTCTTTGAATCGGAATAATCAGAGTTGCTTTTGATCAAATATCATGGATGGTTGTTTTTTTCATCTCCTCTTTGTCATAATTGAAATCAAAGGTGAGAAGCAACCCGTGAGTTGAGGTTGAAATTGTAAATTTGGATTTGTTAGAACTTGGGAGAAAGAGTCTCATCCTATATCAGTACAGTGGGCGGATTGTGCCTGCTCCAGGATCATGACACGTGTACCACCTCACCAAGAACGCTGAAAACAGACGACACGACATGCCAGCATATCACATTCTCGAGAACCACTCTTCCATTCTTGAGGCAACTCCTTCTTCCGAGGACACCACCGCCCCCCGAGAACTCAAATACTTCGAGCATTTCCTGAGCAGCACCCAACCATTTCCGAGACCACTTCTCTCGCTCCGAGCAAGACATCTACAACAACTGACCATATTATTTTCACCTTAATTCAGCAAGCAGGACTCTTTTAATTCACGAAGTCGGTTATATTGCCAGATCATCTCACATTTTGAATGCAGCAACAGCCTCTGCTCCAGCGCAGACGGTTACAGACGGTAGCGAAAATCACTTTCAATAATCACGAGCGTAATCCGAACAGTTATGATGAAGAAATCTCAACATGCAAATCTTACTGTTTTGGAGATCCGTAATATCCGCACCTTTGGTTGCAACGTGCATGACATTTATACACTTAGATCTCATCAATCAAAGAGGAACCCTAGAAAATGAACCTATAACAGAGGGCTGAGAACTCCTTGTAATCCCTCCGATTCAGTGAAATCTCTATTTTGAGACCGTGATTTTTCTCCTTTGCAGGTTTTTCACGTAAATTCTCTGATGTTTGTATTGTTCTATTTTCTTCTTACAAATTGAGTGTAGATAAATTCTCTTGAAGAATTTTCACCTGCAGTCAGAAAGTAATATGATATTCTTCTTTTTTTGGATAGAAATTCTTGGGTTTGACTCGAGGAAAAGTTCGAACTGAAGGCTTAAGAAGAAGATGGAGCTTTTTACAAAAAACCCTTCTTATTGCTGGTTTAATCAATTTTTTTAAAAAAATTGACAAGTGGCTACTTTTAATTGGATTGAGTTACGAATGACTTGGGGGGGTGTGTGTATAAAGAGAGATAGACTTGTGTCCTTCCAAAAAGATTTGAGCTCGGATCCTTCCCACTAAAATTCAACCCTCTGACATTCAAAAACAAGATCCACTCCGTTGAAGTTGATTTATATTATTTCAAGTACCCATAAATCAAAAATCAAGTGTTTTTAATACTTTTTACCCATCCATCTAGCGACGCAAAATGGACGGCCGAAAGTAGTGAGTTGGTTAGATCTATATCTTTAGACATACAAATTCTCGATCCGGCCCGTTTTATTGATCTAAACATTTAAAAACCCTTACAAACCAATTTTTGTTAGATTTCAAATATTCTACACCATTAAACTAATCAACTCACTATTTAGGTCATCCGTTTTCCTTACTTGATGGATGGGCATAAAGTATTCAAAACACTTGATTTTTGATTTATAGATACTTGAAATAATATAGATCAACTTCAATAGAGTGGTTCTTGTATTTGAATGTCAGAGGGTTGAATTTGAGTGGGAAGGATCCGGGCTCAAATCCTTTTGGAAGGACACAAGTCTACACACATTTGTGTCCTTCCAAAAGGATTTTAGCCCAAATCCTTCTCACTCAAATACTACCCTCCGACATTCGAATACAAGATCTACTCTGTTGAAGTTGATCTATATTATTTCAAGTATCTATAGACCAAAAATTAAGTGTTTTGAATATTTTTTGCCCATCCATCAAACGGCGCAAAGTAACGGCCGAAAGTAGTGAGTTGGTTAGATCTATGTCTTTAGACAGACAAATTCTCGATCCGGCCATTTGATTATGATCTAAACACTTAAAAACCCATACAAACCAATTTTTATTATGTTTCAAATGTTCTACACCGCTAAACTAACCAACTCACTATTTAGGCCGTCTGTTTTTTTCCTACTTGATGCATGGGCAAAAAGTATTCAAAACACTTGATTTTGTGTTTATATTTACTTGAGTTAATATAGATCAACTTCAATAGAGTGGATCTTTTATTCGAATGTTGGATGTTGGTATTTGAGTGGGAAGGATTCAGCCTCAAATCATTTTGGAAGGACACAAGTCTCTCCCTCTCTATATATATGTATACATATTCCCAAAATTAATGGCATTTCTTGTGAATACAAAGAAATTGTTTTAACCCTCTAGTAAATGGAATAATCTTCTATAAGGTTTATAATTGTCCCATTGTCAATTTTGTAACCCTTAATAGGATTATAAAGGGCTAAAAAGGCCCTATCTATAGAAAGCGAGCATGATCGGTCGACTGAGTACTTTGAGAGGTTCTCCCAGTTCTTGTAACCAAAGAAGAGGGTTAACGTTGCGGTCTAGTCCCGGTAAAGTCCTCTGACGCTCAAGTCAATCTCACAGTTGAGAAAGGAAAGGGAACTGAGAATAGCACAAAACCAAATAGAATCTCATACCTTGAGTCTGTTGAGCAGAATTGATATATTTTGATACCAATTGTTGATACCACACACAATAACAATCAAGTGCACCCAGGATCGTGATCGACGTTGCGGAACGTGACAATATGTAATACTTGCAAAAAAAAACTATTATAGAGCAAACTAGCAATATCAAGACAAAAAGGTAGAAAAGAACACTAGGATATAACGTAATTCCGCTCAAACTTGGCCTACGTCTGCGGGGAGAGAACTTGAGAGAGTTTTATTAATAAACTTAGTATAAGAGATCTAATATTGCCTTTAATTCCCACAATAGTATCCACCTTCCACTTGAATTCCAAAAGATTACAAGAGTATTCCTTCTCTTTATGTACCATCACCTTCCTCTTTCTTTCTTGGCTTCCTTGTTTTTTTAGCACATTATAATATTCTGGGTTACAACCTTTACATATAAGATTTTTTAATACAAATCCTATTTGAATTATGAGATGATCTTAGCCGCTGAATGCTTGAAGAACTTGATCAATCCTTATAGGAGTTGATTTTGTTAATCTAAAAGAATCCCAGACCCTTCAAACTTTAGAAACAAATCTTCATTATATAAAAACGGATTCCTATTTGAACTCCACTAGAAAAAGGAATCTGAATGCGCCTGAATAGGAAATGGATTCATGATTTTGGTCTTGGGCTGTCGGCAGCCATCTCAGGCCTATCAACAGGCCCTTATCGACAGGCCGTGATGCCTCTGAAAACCAGAGATTCTTTTCTTCTCAGTTACTTGCTGTCGAAAGGGCCTACCGACAGCCCTGTGGACTACCACCTTTATTTTCTAGATTTGCTTCTTTTCTAAGTCTTCTTTCTTCTCTAATTCAATTGGATCATTTTTGACCATCATGTCTTACTTGAATAACAAGATAATTTTCCAACAATCTTCACCTTGACTTACTTTTCAAGTCTTTAACAAACACCTTGAAAATTTTGAAAGTATACATTGATTTTTTCTTGATTGTAACCATACCATGAAGCTTTTTACTCTCACTCTCTTGATTATATTTCAATTTTGAATAATTATTATCACATTTGCACATTTGTCATTTGTTTATCTTTTATTAAACCTTACTATTTAACTCTCTTTTTGTTTATGGTGTGCAATTACTTATTTAGGAAGAAAACTCCTAAATTATCTAGAAATCATATCTAAATTCAGATCCAAACTCAAATAATTTGAAATCAAAAGATGAAAGGACATTCTCCGCATATTTAGGATTCAAATTCAAATTCTGATATATATCTAGATGACTGGGGAAGATAGTCACAGCAAAAAATGCATCATCAACCACCACAAAATTGCTGCGGGAATTCTAATTTGCGTGGAAATGCCACACAATATGGGCCATTTGATCTGAGTTTGGTGTGTGGTTGTGAGTCGTCAGATCACTGGGCATCCTCCTATAAATATCCAAGAAGAGGCAGAGGCAGAGACATATCTCAGATTCATTCCACATATTAAGTTTTAGGGGGTTTTTTAGTTCTATTTTCTCTGGAATGTAAGTGTAATTTTCTACGTTTTTATTTCAAGAGTGATTTGTAAAAGATGAAGGAGCGATTGTAATTGACAATGATAGCATCAGTACAAGATTCTTTTTCAGTTCTTCTTTCAATTTCTCTATTGTTAATTACTTGCTTTTTTTTATTATGCAATTGTCTTTTTCATATATCATGCCCTGCTTAATTTCAATCTTGCGTAACTAAATTCCCTTCATGATTTGCTAGTGTCTATCCATCACTACTTCTAGTTCTTTATTAGATGACCAATTGAATCTTATGCATGCTTAAATCCTAAAATAAGTTAATGTTCTTGAAGGTACATGACGATTGATAATTAATTGATATTAGTTAATATTATTCAATGATTTTACTTATTCTATGCTTGGATTGCCTTGATAGCCTAATGTTAAATTCCAATTATCTTTTTTATGTTATGTTTGGATGGCCTTGATAGTCTAATGTTCAATTTTGACTAGCTTTCAAATAGGATTTCTTTTCATCTTATGTATCTTTCCTGAATTTAATGCAACTTCAAAGGTATAATTTTTATGATTCAAAGTGAAGTATATTCTTTCATAGGTTAGCAAGTTAGTGGTGGTACATGATTAGCAAGCCTTGAATCTCTTTCATATTTAAAAATCCAACAAAATTATCTTACTTTTTAGTTTTCTTTTAGAAACCCTATTTTTATAACTCTAGTTTTGAAATTCAAGTTTTTCTTCAACCATCTCTTCAATTTTTTCTTAAATTATAAAAAAAATTAAAACCAAACAAACAATCTTTCTTTTCTTTTCTCTTTCTTTTTTCTTAAGCAGAGAAGAGATCACTTAAAGAACAATACCGAAAGGCTTCCTTCGCATTCCTCCCTGCAAATTCGACCCGCTTAGTCACTTATTGCAGTTAAATTGCGAGAAATCAGAAAAAGCGGCAGCTATTAGATAACACTTTCCTTAAACTATATTTTCCGACAATCAAATTTTTGACGCCGTTGCCGGGAATGAAACAGTATAATTTGTTTTTTTAATTTCTTCTATGTTTCTTTGTGCTGGAGAAGATAACAGGGAAATTTTTGCTGCATTGCAAATATAAGTAGCTCTGGGACTCTGCTTTCAAAACAGAACCCAGAAGCTCTCAACTCAGCTGAGCAAACGCGGCAAAAGCCCTGTTTTCACGGCTGGTTGAATTCACTACTCACAGAGTTTTCTTGCAGGGCTGCTTAAATTGCAATTTATACTTTCTACAATTATTATTTTTCCTATTTGACTGATTCTGTATACTGTTAATAACTCAATAGTGATCGATTTGTTGTTTAATCTAAAAAATGGTTAAAAATCTTGCATCTTAGGGCATGTGTCTAATTCTCATTTTAAATTACTGTTGAAGAATGTTGGAGGCAAGTAAGTTTGCATTGCATATAGATTAGGCAACACTTTGGGGGTGATTAATATTTGTTTTGAGTGCTTCTTATCTATTTACTTGCACACTTTTGTACGAAATTGAATTACGGGCAAAACCTGAAAAAAGATAAGGTGAGAAAGTCATTACCCTCTCTTAGCCCACAGACCATCTCCATTACACCACAACCTAAATCTAATTTAAAATTTAAATAGACGTTCGCCCTAGGATAACTCGGACACACTAGGAGAGATTGACCTAAGGAGAAAGTTGCTAGAATTTGACTCTTATCAAATCAGTATTTAAGGTAGAGATTGAGAGGCAAAACCTCAAAGTCAGTAGTTTGGCTTAATTAGGCTTGTTACTCACGTACGTATACCTCCCACTGATCTTGTTGCCTACCTGATTGATTAACTTGTGGTCGATTGCTGCAATAAACCTCCTGTGGATAATTTACAGTTAGGAGTCGTCTAGGTCTAAGTCTACCTTAGAATAGGTTTAGCTGATTATTTTTCTTTTGATTGGTGATATTATTTTTTATTGATTTGCATGCAAGTGTTTGATTGGTGATATTAGTTTTTATTGATTTGCATGCAAGTGTAATCAAGAGACCCGGTTACATCTAGATTAAACAAAAACAGTTCACCACAAAAAAAAATTCTCTTTTCCCATGGCCTATCCACATTCATTTGGTTATGATCCATTTTATAGGTCAGGCCATCCTTTCCATCCATCAACCTCTCTTTCGAGCTTTCATGATTATATCCAACCCACTATCCCATATTTTACTTCTCACCCTCCCATTTGGTGTCATCACTGTCATAACTTATCCTTTAGAACAATGTCCTTCGATAAGGTATTTGTTAGGATTAAGTCCAAATTAATTCCACACATTTCAAGGACCTACGAGCGAACCAGATGCATCAAAATTTCGAATCAGATTGTTGAAATTATTCTGATTCTTCATGGGACCAATCACATACTAATTCTTAGTTCAATTGTTCCCCATGGATCCATCTGTAACCCCCGACCCTATATGTACGTATAAAGTATCAGTATTCGATATGGTGTTTGCACTTGATTTGATCTTCTTGATAGTTAGACTGAACTGATTTCAGCTCTAGATATTATTTCCTAATATTTTAGATTTTTCAAAAAAATTGGAAATTTTCTTGATTATTTTGGAAAATCTTCGAGTTTTGTGTCGACCAATATCGATAATTAACTTCATGATTTTTAATTTACAAATAGAGTTGAATTTTTTAAATTTGCCTTCAAAATTTTTCTCCAAGATTATATTTTCTATTTTAGCATATTTCTGAAAACTTTTCTGAATTAGTAAAAAATCCGACCAAATCGGTGTCGACTGGTATCACCGATCGATTCTAAGATTTTTAATTTGCAAACAAGACTGAATTTCTTGAATCTGATTTTACATTACTCTTTCAGGTAATATTGCTATTTTATAAAATTTTTGAGAACCGTTCTGAACTAATCAAATTTTATCCAATTAAATAATATGAAATTAATTTCTTTTTTTTCTTTCTTTTCTTCTTTCTACTCCAAGCCTCTTCTTTCCTTCTTCCCAAGCCACCGACCTCAGTCATTGACCTCCACCGCCTTCTCTTCCTTAATCTCTCTATCTTTCTCTCTTACCCTCTAATTCTAACTCTAATTCTCTCTCTCACACACACATTTTCTATTCTCTCCCAGTACACTCCCTCTATCTCTCCTATCTTTCTCTCACAGCCAGCCACCACCTGATCACCGGCGGCCAGACCCTAGCTCAGGCGAGCTCCCCCAAGCTTGGCCACCATCTCCCACCTTCTCCAATTCCATCTCTACCATCACCAAAACCATCTTCAATTCCATCTCCTTCTCATCTTCTTTCACCCTCATCTTCACCACTAATAAACACCTAATCCCGCCAGCATAACTCACTATCTCCACCAAAATCTTCCTCCTCTTCCACAACACTCACCTACTTCCAATTCCAACAACCACCACTCCACCATACTCACCTATTTCATCATCTTCTTCCTCAAAATACAAACATTATATCCACACAAAACCCATCACCATCCTCCTCTAACTCCTCCACCCAAGGCCCCTCCGCTGCCGACTTGGCGAAGCTGCCGACAAGTCAGACAGACCTAGCCTGGCCGTTGCCCCATCTCCCCACTCGTCTCGTTCTCTCTATCTCTATCTCTCTTTTTCATATTGAGTTTAAACCCAATAACCCACAAACCTAACCTGTTAACCTGACTGGTAGTGAAAAGTGCATTTTTATACATACATTTACCATCACATTTTCATATTTATTCATATAATTCTGCACATTTACTAATATTTTATGATTTATTGTGTGCAGGCCTTGAGAAATAAAAATAAAGGAATAAAGCCCCAAAAAGAAGCCCAAAAGCCCATATTTAAAGCCCAATGTAAAAGTTGCAATTAACAATTGTCAAAATTGCAATTACTAAGGGCAAGAGTTGCAAATACCAAAAGAAGAGGGAAGGATAGACTTCTATTCAACCCTAAACACTTGCAGGATGAGGATAAAAGCCAAAGAAGAGAGTGCAAAGATAAGAAAATTCGTTTAAAAAGATATTGGGAGATTTGAGATCTAGGTAATTTGCTTCCCAAGTTATCTCGAAATTTCAAGATAAAGAGCCAGGATGCAACTTTCAGAAGACAACGCCCAGATGGACGGACCAGGGGAATTCACGCGCCAAAGCGCGTGGCCATCTGCCACTACTTGGCCGCGAAAACGCGGCCCAAGCCGCGTTTCCGCGGCAATCCAGTCTTATCCAGGGACCAGTTTTCGTGGGAGAGTTGTGTTGGGACTCTACCTCCTTCTGCACCTATAAATACCCCTGCAGACGCAACATAAAGGGCGTACAGAAAACTACAGAGAAAAATCTAGGGTTTTAGGCTAACTTGTAATCTAGGTTAGGTGTTTATTTTCGTTTTCTTTTGTAATTTTTGTAACTGAGAGGAGAGGATGCTTTCATGGAGGAAGGAGTTCATACTTGTACTGAGGTGACAGCGGTGTAAGTTTTACTTTTCCTCTATTGTTAATTGAATCGACTCGAGGTTTGTCTTTGTTCTTTTTATTTTATTCTTGTGTCTCTATTTTTGTTCTATCGTTGTTCTTCTATTTTGTTTTATGTCATTGTTTCTTTCTCTGATGACTTGCAAACCGTGAGATCTGATTGCTTCGAGACTGCCTAGCAGAAGAAGTGCCCTTGATGGCCTATGGAGATGAACAAGCCTTCTCTTTAGTTTGTCTTTTCTTTTCATAGTATAGATCGCGAAGGTGGACGATCCTATACGCCATACTTGAACGCCTTCCAAGACAGGTAAGTCGTTGCAACAGATCAAAGGTAAGCAGGTTGAAGAGGTATGTATGTGTTATAGTTTTCTTTCTAATTTTAGTATAGATCCACATCTTCCACATCTTTCCAAATTCTTTTCTTCCACTTCATTGTAAATACCATTGTAAATAAAAAAAAATAAAAAAGAGATAACTTACTTAAATGCTTCCATCGCTAGTCCCTCCCTGAGGATCACGACCCGCATAGCCTTTGCTACAGCGGATAGTATTGAACACCTCGCACACCTTTACTTCTCAATCTGATATTCTATATTTTGTGTGCAAGAAAATCTCAATCAAAATTTTGGCGCCGTTGCCGGGGGGGACGGTAAGTTTATCTCTAAAAAAAAATTAACTAATTCTTTATTTCTTTCTGTTTGCAGGTTTGGAGAATAGGAAAAATAACAGCAGAAGTGGACATATAGCAACTCTGTGCCTCTGCCTTCGAAGGCAGAGCATCAGAGCCTACTACAGTGCCGCGGATCCGCGGCAATAGCCGCGTTTCCGCGGCCTTAGTAGTTCATTACTGACAGATCTTTCTGCAGGTTGCTACAAATTGTAAGATTTGTTTTCTGCTCTGTTAAAATTTGTTCTGTGATAAACCTGTATACTGCCAATTAATCAACAGTAAAATATTTGTTGAAAAAGATAAAAATTAATTAGACGTTTGCATCCTAGGCACGTGTCTTTTCAATTCCTTTATTTTACTATTGAAGAGTGCTGGAGCAAGGTACGTTCGCATTTCATGTAGAATAGGACTCATCTCTTGGTTGATTTTCATGCTTTGAGTGAATCTTATTTACATATTTTGTACACTTGCACAAATTTATTCTAAAGGCATAACCCATTAACAAGATAAGGTGGGGATTTCATCACCCTTCCTTGGCCCAAAAATCAGATTCCAAGCACTCACTAACCCAAGCCTAATTAAAATTTAGTAGACGTTGGCCCTAGGGACATCTCGGACTCAATTAGGAGATTATCCTAAGGGGGAACAGTGCTGGAAGTTGACTCCTGCCAAATCAGTGTCTAGGAAGGGGATTGAGGGCCGAAAGCCCGAAGATTGGTGGTTATTTAATTAAGGAACGTCTTTGACGGAAAACCTCCCACCACTCTTGCCCTGACCTGGCTGATTAACTTGTGGTCAAAGTCTGCACCCTATCTCCTGTGGACAGTCTAACCAGTTAGGAGTCGTCTAGGTCATAGGTCTACCCTAACTTAGGTTAGAATTTTTTTCTTTTTTGTTTGTTTGTTTGTTTTTTTTATTTGTTTGTGTTGGTGTGATATGGCATATAATAATAATTTTTGCAACTTTAATCCATATTACACACCTAACTCTTTTTCGGATATTACCAACCCGGCATATCATAACTTTGACCAATCAAGTGTGCCGGAATGGTCTTATTCGAATGAATATAACCCATGCCCCCATCTTATGACCATAATTTTCATACCACTTTCAACTCTTCACAGAGTTCATGGGTTTCGCTTCCCCCGAGTTCAATTTTCAACCAACTTGTCCCCCATATCCACCTTGTCCACAAGATTCCCAAGATTCATACTCAGATCCACCCATTCAGAATAGAAACCATCTATCTTGGAAATGATGAGTATGCATGAGTCCACGCAAAAATTACCATCAATCTTTGACATGATGATGCGTGAGTTCAAGCAACAATCACAAATTCTGACCGACTCACAACTTCATCACGATTACACTTCCTCTTTTCAAGTCCAATCACAAAATGATGCACCAATTGACTATGAAAAGATGCTTGAAGCCATGACTCAGGTTAGATTAGCTCGTGATCATGAAATAGATATGATGGTTCAATCTTTACGTTCTCACCGTTCGGCCATTTATGATATGGTTAACCATTCTGTTAGAGCCGACGAGCCAAGTTGTTTTGGACAACAAGATTCTAATTCAGTACCACCATGTGAACTTGCTGAAACTCCAATTTTTGATAGTTTGGCAAGTTATTCCTTTCCTGAAATAGAACTTGAGCATGAATATGATCCACAACTTGATGATTCAATTTTACTTCCTGATTCAATAATGACTCCGGTGTCTCCACCTGATTTTACTTTTCCCGAGTCAACACTGGATCCTGTGCCAATTCATCATGAATTTGAATCACCCATTTTTGATTATCATATTGAACTTGACCAATTGTGCAATTTTGAAAGTCCCATGGATAAATTGGTAAGTTCTCATTTTTATGATATTGAGCTGAATGAGATATGTGACCTAGATTCTCAAATCTGTGATCAAGTTCAAATTCCCGAATCATTGTTGACTCCTATTTTGTTACCCGACTTAGGTAATCTTTTAGAGTCAGTTTTGATTCCCACACCTATCATTCCTGAACTTGAATCACCAACATTAAGTCACATTCCATTGTGGGAAACTGATTGTGGACTTGAGTTTCAGCTTATTGATTTGGACCCACTTCCTGAACCTAGCCCGACTCCTGAACCCTTACTTGATTTAAGTTTCTTTCCTGAGTCGGTATTCGTTCCCGTACTTCCCATGTCCAAGTCAATCATTCCATCTTTTCACACTCCATTTTGGGACAAGGCGGTTGACACAATTGACTCTGAATATAATTATGAATTATGGAAATTTGATGGGGTGAATTTGCTAAAAAATGAACATGCATACATTTTAGTGGGTTATACGAGAAAAAATTTTGGTGGGTTCCTCCGTGAAATACTGTATTATCTTGATTGGGTAGCAACGCTTGGCCAATTAGACCACCACCGGAACCACCACCTTGAGGTAACTTCTGCCTTCCCTTCGTCTTTTTCATGCATACATGCATACATTCATACATTGAGGACAATGCATGAGATAAGTATGGGGGGAGGCTTTACTAACATACTAACATAGGTAGAAACTAACCAAAATTTGCTAATAATAAAAAAAAATTGAAATTTTTTTTTATAAAAAAGACAATATTTTGACTTATCTTTTGAAAGAAATCTAAGTTAGTCTTAAGAATTAGGAAAATCATGATTAGGATTTCTAAAAACTTGGTCAAAATAAATAAATTGTTTAATTTTTAGGTATAGGAGGAGAAATTGAACAAGTAATTAGTCTTAATTTTTACCTTAATGAAACGTGCATACCTAATGCATATCTAGAATTCTAAGACAAAGACCCTTGTGCCTCATAAAAAAATTTATTTAAAAAAAAATTCACCAATTAAGCTGGATACATGTGCCTCATGAAGCATAAGTATTCACGCCTAAAGGTGAGGTTCTGAATAAAATAAAGCCCTTAGTTTTGTGGCCTAGTTCACTCGAATTTGAGTCCGCGGGGTGTTTTCTCACCTGGTGCCCTAAAACCTACCGGTTTGGGAGCCACCGACTTTAAGTTCGCTACATGGGTGGATTAGAAAGCCTAAGGAAACTAAGAAAAATTACTCATATATGTATTAACACATCTAATAGTCAATTAGTTAGGTATGAGAGCCTCAAGAAGCCTTCATGCTTACACGAAAGAAAATTAGATGAGTTATACATATTAAAAAAAAAAAAGAGGCATGAGAGTCCAAGTTAAGGAATTCCTAGTAAAAATTCACAAGGATGCATATGATTTTTGGTAACGAAAAAGACTATACAAAAATTCAATTTTGATCCTTAGCTAAAAAGGAAAACAATTTACTATATATAGACTAAGTTTAAGAATGAATAAAAATGATAATCCTAAAACTTATAGATTACTTAGTCTCTTCAAACGTATTTCAAATATTTTCCTTTTTTATGGATTTTGTGGGTGTAATCCGCTGAAAACCCTCACGAGACAACACTCGTCCTCTAGGGTAACCTAGGGGTTTAACGGCTTGTTGCCCGTGCTAAGTGCAACCGTGATTCCTACGAAAGTGAATTAGCTAGATTAGTTTTTCTTTTTCTTTGATTTTTACTCGAGGACAAGCAAAAAGATAAGTGTGGGGGTGTGATTGGTAGTGAAAAGTATATTTTTATACATACATTTACCATCACATTTTCATATTTATTCATATAATTCTGCACATTTACTAATATTTTATGATTTATTGTGTGCAGGCCTTGAGAAATAAAAATAAAGGAATAAAGCCCCAAAAAGAAGCCCAAAAGCCCATATTTAAAGCCCAATGTAAAAGTTGCAATTAACAATTGTCAAAATTGTAATTACTAAGGGCAACAGTTGCAAATACCAAAAGAAGAGGGAAGGATAGACTTCTATTCAACCCTAAACACTTGCAGGATGAGGATAAAAGCCAAAAAAGAGAGTGCAAAGATAAGAAAATTCATTTAAAAAGATATTGGGAGATTTGAGATCTAGGTAACTTGCTTCCCAAGTTATCTCGAAATTCCAAGATAAAGAGCGAGGATGCAATTTCCAGAAGACAACGCCCAGATGGACGGACCAGGGGAAGCCACGCGCCAAAGCGCGTAGCCATCTGCCACTACTTGGCCGCGGAAACGCGGCCCAAGCCGCGTTTCCGCGGCTATCCAGTCTTATCCAGGGACCAATTTTCGTGGGAGAGTTGTGTTGGGACTCTACCTCCTTCTGCACCTATAAATACCCCTGCAGACGCAACAGAAAGGGCGTACAGAAAACTACAGAGAAAAATCTAGGGTTTTAGGCTAACTTGTAATCTAGGTTAGGTTTTTATTTTCGTTTTCTTTTGTAATTTTTGTAACTGAGAGGAGAGGATGCTTTCATGGAGGAAGGAGTTCATACTTGTACTGAGGTGACAGCGGTGTAAGTTTTACTTTTCCTCTATTGTTAATTGAATCGACTCGAGGTTTGTCTTTATTCTTTTTATTTTATTCTTGTGTCTCTATTTTTGTTCTATCGTTGCTCTTCTATTTTTATTTTATGTCATTGTTTCTTTCTCTGATGACTTGCAAACCGTGAGATCTGATTGCTTCGAGACTGCCTAGCCGAAGAAGTGCCCTTGATGGTCTATGGAGATGAACAAGCCTTCTCTTTAGTTTGTCTTTTCTTTTCATAGTGTAGATCGCGAAGGTGGACGATCCTATACGCCATACTTGAACGCCTTCCAAGACAAGGTAAGTCGTTGCAACAGATCAAAGGTAAGCAGGTTGAAGAGGTATGTATGTGTTATAGTTTTCTTTCTAATTTTAGTATAGATCCACATCTTTCACATCTTTCCAAATTCTTTTCTTCCACTTCATTGTAAATACCATTGTAAATAACAAAATAAATAAAAAAGAGATAACTTACTTAAACGCTTCCATCGCTAGTCCCTCCCTGAGGATCACGACCCGCATAGCCTTTGCTATAGCGGATAGTATTGAACACCTCGCACACCTTTACTTCTCAATCTGATATTCTATATTTTGTGTGCAAGAAAATCTCAATCAAAATTTTGGCGCCGTTGCCGGGGGGGACGGTAAGTTTATCTCTAAAAAAAAATTAACTAATTCTTTATTTCTTTCTGTTTGCAGGTTTGGAGAATAGGAAAAATAACAGCAGAAGTGGACATATAGCAACTCTGTGCCTCTGCCTTCGAAGGCAGAGCATCAGAGCCTACTACAGTGCCGCGGATCCGCGGCAATAGCTGCGTTTCCGCGGCCTTAGTAGTTCATTACTGACAGATCTTTCTGCAGGTTGCTACAAATTGTAAGATTTGTTTTCTGCTCTGTTAAAATTTGTTCTGTGATAAACCTGTATACTGCCAATTAATCAACAGTAAAATATTTGTTGAAAAAGATAAAAAATTGATTAGACGTTTGCATCCTAGGCACGTGTCTTTTCAATTCCTTTATTTTACTATTGAAGAGTGCTGGAGCAAGGTACGTTCGCATTTCATGTAGAATAGGACTCATCTCTTGGTTGATTTTCATGCTTTGAGTGAATCTTATTTACATATTTTGTACACTTGCACAAATTTATTCTAAAGGCATAACCCATTAACAAGATAAGGTGGGGATTTCATCACCCTTCCTTGGCCCAAAAATCAGATTCCAAGCACTCACTAACCCAAGCCTAATTAAAATTTAGTAGACGTTGGCCCTAGGGACATCTCGGACTCAATTAGGAGATTATCCTAAGGGGGAACAGTGCTGGAAGTTGACTCCTGCCAAATCAGTGTCTAGGAAGGGGATTGAGGGCCGAAAGCCCGAAGATTGGTGGTTATTTAATTAAGGAACATCTTTGACGGAAAACCTCCCACCACTCTTGCCCTGACCTGGCTGATTAACTTGTGGTCAAAGTCTGCACCCTATCTCCTGTGGACAGTCTAACCAGTTAGGAGTCGTCTAGGTCATAGGTCTACCCTAACTTAGGTTAGAATTTTTTTTCTTTTTTGTTTGTTTGTTTGTTTTTTTTTATTTGTTTGTGTTGGTGTGATATGGCATATAATAATAATTTTTGCAACTTTAATCCATATTACACACCTAACTCTTTTTCGGATATTACCAACCCGGCATATCATAACTTTGACCAATCAAGTGTGCCGGAATGGTCTTATTCGAATGAATATAACCCATGCCCCCATCTTATGACCATAATTTTCATACCACTTTCAACTCTTCACAGAGTTCATGGGGTTTCGCTTCCCCCGAGTTCAATTTTCAACCAACTTGTCCCCCATATCCACCTTGTCCACAAGATTCCCAAGATTCATACTCAGATCCACCCATTCAGAATAGAAACCATCTATCTTGGAAATGATGAGTATGCATGAGTCCACGCAAAAATTACCATCAATCTTTGACATGATGATGCGTGAGTTCAAGCAACAATCACAAATTCTGACCGACTCACAACTTCATCACGATTACACTTCCTCTTTTCAAGTCCAATCACAAAATGATGCACCAATTGACTATGAAAAGATGCTTGAAGCCATGACTCAGGTTAGATTAGCTCGTGATCATGAAATAGATATGATGGTTCAATCTTTACGTTCTCACCGTTCGGCCATTTATGATATGGTTAACCATTCTGTTAGAGCCGACGAGCCAAGTTGTTTTGGACAACAAGATTCTAATTCAGTACCACCATGTGAACTTGCTGAAACTCCAATTTTTGATAGTTTGGCAAGTTATTCCTTTCCTGAAATAGAACTTGAGCATGAATATGATCCACAACTTGATGATTCAATTTTACTTCCTGATTCAATAATGACTCCGGTGTCTCCACCTGATTTTACTTTTCCCGAGTCAACACTGGATCCTGTGCCAATTCATCATGAATTTGAATCACCCATTTTTGATTATCATATTGAACTTGACCAATTGTGCAATTTTGAAAGTCCCATGGATAAATTGGTAAGTTCTCATTTTTATGATATTGAGCTGAATGAGATATGTGACCTAGATTCTCAAATCTGTGATCAAGTTCAAATTCCCGAATCATTGTTGACTCCTATTTTGTTACCCGACTTAGGTAATCTTTTAGAGTCAGTTTTGATTCCCACACCTATCATTCCTGAACTTGAATCACCAACATTAAGTCACATTCCATTGTGGGAAACTGATTGTGGACTTGAGTTTCAGCTTATTGATTTGGACCCACTTCCTGAACCTAGCCCGACTCCTGAACCCTTACTTGATTTAAGTTTCTTTCCTGAGTCGGTATTCGTTCCCGTACTTCCCATGTCCAAGTCAATCATTCCATCTTTTCACACTCCATTTTGGGACAAGGCGGTTGACACAATTGACTCTGAATATAATTATGAATTATGGAAATTTGATGGGGTGAATTTGCTAAAAAATGAACATGCATACATTTTAGTGGGTTATACAAGAAAAAATTTTGGTGGGTTCCTCCGTGAAATACTGTATTATCTTGATTGGGTAGCAACGCTTGGCCCAATTAGACCACCACCGGACCACCACCTTGAGGTAACTTCTGCCTTCCCTTCGTCTTTTTCATGCATACATGCATACATTCATACATTGAGGACAATGCATGAGATAAGTATGGGGGGAGGCTTTACTAACATACTAACATAGGTAGAAACTAACCAAAATTTGCTAATAATAAAAAAAAATTGAAAATTTTTTTTATAAAAAAGACAATATTTTGACTTATCTTTTGAAAGAAATCTAAGTTAGTCTTAAGAATTAGGAAAATCATGATTAGGATTTCTAAAAACTTGGTCAAAATAAATAAATTGTTTAATTTTTAGGTATAGGAGGAGAAATTGAACAAGTAATTAGTCTTAATTTTTACCTTAATGAAACGTGCATACCTAATGCATATCTAGAATTCTAAGACAAAGACCCTTGTGCCTCATAAAAAAATTTTATTTAAAAAAAATTCACCAATTAAGCTGGATACATGTGCCTCATGAAGCATAAGTATTCACGCCTAAAGGTGAGGTTCTGAATAAAATAAAGCCCTTAGTTTTGTGGCCTAGTTCACTCGAATTTGAGTCCGCGGGGTGTTTTCTCACCTGGTGCCCTAAAACCTACCGGTTTGGGAGCCACCGACTTTAAGTTCGCTACATGGGTGGATTAGAAAGCCTAAGGAAACTAAGAAAAATTACTCATATATGTATTAACACATCTAATAGTCAATTAGTTAGGTATGAGAGCCTCAAGAAGCCTTCATGCTTACACGAAAGAAAATTAGATGAGTTATACATATTAAAAAAAAAAAAAGAGGCATGAGAGTCCAAGTTAAGGAATTCCTAGTAAAAATTCACAAGGATGCATATGATTTTTGGTAACGAAAAAGACTATACAAAAATTCAATTTTGATCCTTAGCTAAAAAGGAAAACAATTTACTATATATAGACTAAGTTTAAGAATGAATAAAAATGATAATCCTAAAACTTATAGATTACTTAGTCTCTTCAAACGTATTTCAAATATTTTCCTTTTTTATGGATTTTGTGGGTGTAATCCGCTGAAAACCCTCACGAGACAACACTCGTCCTCTAGGGTAACCTAGGGGTTTAACGGCTTGTTGCCCGTGCTAAGTGCAACCGTGATTCCTACGAAAGTGAATTAGCTAGATTAGTTTTTCTTTTTCTTTGATTTTTACTCGAGGACAAGCAAAAAGATAAGTGTGGGGGTGTGATTGGTAGTGAAAAGTATATTTTTATACATACATTTACCATCACATTTTCATATTTATTCATATAATTCTGCACATTTACTAATATTTTATGATTTATTGTGTGCAGGCTTGAGAAATAAAAATAAAGGAATAAAGCCCCAAAAAGAAGCCCAAAAGCCCATATTTAAAGCCCAATGTAAAAGTTGCAATTAACAATTGTCAAAATTGTAATTACTAAGGGCAACAGTTGCAAATACCAAAAGAAGAGGGAAGGATAGACTTCTATTCAACCCTAAACACTTGCAGGATGAGGATAAAAGCCAAAAAAGAGAGTGCAAAGATAAGAAAATTCATTTAAAAAGATATTGGGAGATTTGAGATCTAGGTAACTTGCTTCCCAAGTTATCTCGAAATTCCAAGATAAAGAGCGAGGATGCAATTTCCAGAAGACAACGCCCAGATGGACGGACCAGGGGAAGCCACGCGCCAAAGCGCGTAGCCATCTGCCACTACTTGGCGCGGAAACGCGGCCCAAGCCGCGTTTCCGCGGCTATCCAGTCTTATCTAGGGACCAGTTTTCGTGGGAGAGTTGTGTTGGGACTCTACCTCCTTCTGCACCTATAAATACCCCTGCAGACGCAACAGAAAGGGCGTACAGAAAACTACAGAGAAAAATCTAGGGTTTAGGCTAACTTGTAATCTAGGTTAGGTTTTTATTTTCGTTTTCTTTTGTAATTTTTGTAACTGAGAGGAGAGGATGCTTTCATGGAGGAAGGAGTTCATACTTGTACTGAGGTGACAGCGGTGTAAGTTTTACTTTTCCTCTATTGTTAATTGAATCGACTCGAGGTTTGTCTTTATTCTTTTTATTTTATTCTTGTGTCTCTATTTTTGTTCTATCGTTGCTCTTCTATTTTTATTTTATGTCATTGTTTCTTTCTCTGATGACTTGCAAACCATGAGATCTGATTGCTTCGAGACTGCCTAGCCGAAGAAGTGCCCTTGATGGTCTATGGAGATGAACAAGCCTTCTCTTTAGTTTGTCTTTTCTTTTCATAGTGTAGATCGCGAAGGTGGACGATCCTATACGCCATACTTGAACGCCTTCCAAGACAAGGTAAGTCGTTGCAACAGATCAAAGGTAAGCAGGTTGAAGAGGTATGTATGTGTTATAGTTTTCTTTCTAATTTTAGTATAGATCCACATCTTTCACATCTTTCCAAATTCTTTTCTTCCACTTCATTGTAAATACCATTGTAAATAACAAAATAAATAAAAAAGAGATAACTTACTTAAACGCTTCCATCGCTAGTCCCTCCCTGAGGATCACGACCCGCATAGCCTTTGCTATAGCGGATAGTATTGAGCACCTCGCACACCTTTACTTCTCAATCAGATATTCTATATTTTGTGTGCAGAAAAATCTCAATCATAACCCAAACCTTATAACCCAATAGCCCATCACTTAATTGTTGGGTTCAGGTTATTAGATCTAAACTTGACCAGTTGGCAACCCAAATTCCATCCAAAACTATATGAAAGGTAATTTTACAGAACCTGAAATCACCTAGAGGGGGGTGAATAGGTGACTAGCTAATCTAATAATGAATTAATACGGAATTTAAAATTATTTATGCAAACTATAAATTCTTATGCACAACACACCAAGTATAACCTAAGAGTGTAGCCGAATTTCCCGTGAAGGGCTTTGGACTATCTTCTCAAGATTCCTCTAGATAAGAGTTGAGGTGCCGCTTTGGCTCTCTTGGTTGAATACAAGTGTGAGCAAATAATCCCCAAGCATATAACAATATAAGCACAGATATATCAAGCAAGCAAAGATATGGCAATAAGCATAAGCAAAATATAAAGACAAGTGAGAGATAGAGAGCAATAGCAAATACGAGAGATTTGTTTCGAGGTTCAAGCGCACTAGCTCTACGTCCCCGCCTTCAACACTATGAAGGATTTTCACTAAAAGCCGATCCCACCGGATCACTCGGTGCCGCAACACCTACAAGCGAGTTCACACTAGAACTCTTTTGGACTCTCTAATCCCACTCTCTTGTTCCCGCAAGAATAACACACCGCATGCACGCAAGCTTGCCGAGGCCGCACCTCTACAATGAGCTCTCACAAGAACTCGAAACACCGCGAACCCGCAAGTCCGCCTCCTCAAAGTACAAAGATGAAAACTTTGGTGATCACAACACTTTGATCACCTAAAATCCTTTCACAATAAAGATCCCTATAGGATTGATATAGCAATGGATAGCTCAAGTGTTTGTGAGAGAACAAGGATTGAAGTTGTGGTGGAAAACACAAGAAATCACTTTTGAAAAGTCTTGATAAACTCTCCTTTTGAATGGAAGTATTTGGCTCTAAAACAAGTAGAAATAAACACTTAATAGAGTAGGAAAAACTAGCTCAAAAATCCGATTCAAATCTTGTAGAAAACAGTCCATAGAAGCCCCCTTTTATAGGCTAAGAAAACTAGCCGTTGGGGTCTAAATCAGCAGTCTGCACTGCTGTCAGTCGACCGCCCGGTTGACCGGCCAACGGTCAGATTTCTGATCGTTAGGCCAGCGGTCGACCGGCCGGTCGACCGTGGCCTGGATACAGAAAGCAGAGCTCTCTGTCGGTCGATCGCCCGGTTGACCGAGGCCATTTCCAGAGAGCAGAACTCTCTGGCGGTCGACTGGGTCGGTCGACCGGCCCTCCAGCCAAACAAAGCGTGCACGTTTTGTGCACGTCGGTCGACCGCCCAGTCGACCGACCTCTGCCTCGGTTGACCGTGCGGTTGATCGGCAGAAGCCAAAACAATATTTTTTAGGGATTAAAAGTTTGTCATTTTTCCTTCAATAAAATCCCATAAAATCTCTAAAAATCTAAAAAATAAGTTCAGTATTATACTTTGATATACAAACATGTTTGAGTAAAATCAAGACATGTTACAAACATTTTGATCTATTTTTGTGTTATGAAAATTTTGCCTTAAAACAAAAAACGTATTTTTCCAAATTGATTTTTTCAAAACTTCTCCAAATACAAAAACAAGATATTTTAAACACTTTTAAAGCTTAGTGTGTATGGATATGATCTATTATACATATATGATGAAATATCTATGTTTTTGACATTAAATTCTAAAATAGTTTTGGTTAAAACATATGTATATATGAAACTCCAAAAATCAAAACGGTATTTTTCAAAATGAAAACTCTTTTGTATTTTTCTAAAATGAAAACTCTATGATGAAAACACATCTAAATCTTGTGCGTGAGTGTATATGATACTTGAGCAATTCACCAACTATTCTATCATTTATATTTTATCTAAAAACAAAATCTTAACAAAATAAATCTAGACGCAAGTCTTCTCTTGAAGGTCTTCACTTGAAGTCTTCTTCTCCTTCTTGACTTGGTCCAAACTTTGATCCAAAGAGCTAGACTCCTCTTGAGTAATTGATGTGGTCTTAATGCATAAGCTCTTGAATTAACACGTGCTATCTTCAAAACTTGACTTGAAATCCTTTGTTGAAGCTAAACACCTACTAAGATTTTGGTCACAAATCTGAGACTAATTAAATACAAGATCATTAGTACTATAACTACATGAGTTAATCATCATCAAAACTAGAGTGATGAGCCTTTGGGCCAACAATCTCCCCCTTTTTGATGATGACAAAACTCATGGAGTTTATATATGCATGGATTAAAATTAAGATTCATAGAAGCTCCCCCTTAACTCATGCATAACAATAAACAATAAGATATTGCTATGAAGAGCATAAAACTAAACAAATATAATAAATAAGGTGAGAGAAACATACATAAACCAAAAGTTCTTTTTTTCCAAAAACCTTCTCCCCCTTTTTGTTTAAACTTTCAAAATCATTCTCCCTCATATCTATTTGTTTATTGTAAAATGCATAAACCCAATATATGCAAAAACTCAAATATGCATAAATAAACTCAAAATCTTTCTCCCCCTTTTTGTCAATCATCAACAAAGGGGTAAAACCCAAATCAATAATAAAGATATATATAAGATATACATTCATGAAGAGGAAGACGCTAAGTTAGCTTCCTTGCATACATGCATTACATGAGGAAGGGATGATAAGCCCTAACTCACATAACGCATAATATACAATGCATAAGTGGAGATGTTAAGCTCCCCCTACACACGTGTATCACATAAAGAAGAGATGTCAACCTCCTCAATATAAGGTACACTCAACATGAATCTATATATAGCAGAGATGTTAAGATTCCCTTGCATATAGACAATACATATTAAAACATTTTAAACACAAATTTTGATATTTACTTAAAGTAATAAAATACATTTTGAGATACCTTTTGTACATAAACAAAATTTTAAGGTACCAATTGTAACTAAACAATACAAATTTTTAATTTTTCTTAAATCAACAAATCTATTTGAGATATCACAAGATTTTGATACCATATGAAATAGGAAATATGTGATACCAATTGAAATTGAAACATTTGTACATTTTGATACCAATGAAAGAAAATATTTTATATATACCAATAGAAATAAATGGTAAATTTTGATACCAAAAAGGTAAAACATATTGATACCAATGAAATTTAAACCCAATTGGAAATTGAAACATATTAATACCAATTGAAGTATATTGTAAATTTTGATATCAACAAAAACTACCAAATGAAAATAATGTATAAGCTTATTAAAGTACCACTTGAGATACCAATTGAAAATCAAGATTTAAATCAAGCTTACCATAAATAAACTTTGTGCTTTAATCATGTAAATATATCGTAAATCAAGCACAAACACATCATATATATGTATGAAAATGAAAATACCAATAGAAATTGATAAAATTTGAAATTTAAAACATACATATATAGAAACAAAATTATGAGTATACAAAGAGATATCAATTGAAATACCAATTGAAAATACAATGAGAATCAAGTGTATAACTCATAAAAATCCACCCTTTTCACGCACATAATAAAAGATATTTAGTTTGAGCATATAAGGTATAGTCGCCCATCCATCCGCCTTGAAGGGGTTGGTAGGGGTTTTCAAAAATAAGAGTATGAAAAATATTTTAGCATTGAAAACCCTACCAAATGAAGAATATATAACTAGTTAAAAGTAATTTTTGAAAAACTAGTTAAAGATCCTTCAAACATAAAAACAAATCATATATATCTCATGAATTATACTAAATACACAAATATTGTCACTCAAGATCGATAAAGCTCAAAAATGCTCATGAAAACATAGTCATGAGAAAATAAAATGTGAGTGTACAAGCATCATGTGAATAGCATATTCATAAAAATAGTCAATTAGGCTCAAAAACATCAATCATGTGAAAAACATGAAAATTTATTTTATCAAACAAATATGAAAATCATAAAGATTTTATTTTTCATTTAAAAACAACCTTCAAGGTATATGTATGATTTATCCAAGGCTAATATAATATACATAAATATCCTAAACTAAAATGAGTCCATTATATAATTTGCATGAAAGCAAGTGACTCAAGGGCATACATGTATATTTATTAGTTTTGAATAAAAGATTACATATACATGAAGCAAAAACCTGAAAATAGACAAAACAAGTGTAAATGAGTGAATCATCGAAACTAGGCTATATAAGTGCATGTAGTGAGTACAAATGAGCAATAAGTGCAAACATATATGAATCAAATATTGCTCACTACTTGTATACGTATATATACAAGTTTTGACAAAAAAACTACATTTAAATAAGTATTTACCATATGAAACACAAAACATGATTATTTTATCATAGCACTAAAACATGCTAAAAATCATCAAATATAAATGCATGTAAACTAAAATAGGAGTTTAGAGATAGTTACCAAACCATAAGAACTATACTCCAAATCTCCAAAACATGGTGGTCATCCCACCAAACCTCCGTGATAGCGGTGCATCAAATGTATGTCCATCAAGTCCATGCATCCACCACCAAGGCACCAAATCTCTCACGTCATGTGAGAGCCCACACCTACATCAAATACAAGAGGTAGGGACTTTGGTACCCATTTTCTTTTGGGTCCATGGGGGTTAGTCTTACAAGGAACACAAACATTCTTATTAGCAAAATTTAAAGAATTTACTCTATCATAACAAAATCTTACTAAATGGCCTTTGCGGCCGTAATGTGTACACTTACACACTCTATCATTCATATGTGTATGAATGTGATCATGACGTGCAAAGTGCGCATATGCATGTTGTGGGTGATATGCATGAACATGTGAAGCTTATTTTCTTTAAAACAAGGTTTCCAATTTTTTATGGTTAAATGCACATTTGCTCAAAGTTGAGCTCAAACAATCTATTTTATTTTTTAAAAATTTAACTTCATTTTTATTAATGGTTGTGGCATGAAAAGCATGATCAACAATCTTTTTCTTTTTAGAAATATTTTCTTTTTCTTTTGAAATAATTTTTCTTTTCAAAGAAGTGTTTTCTTGCAAAGCAATCTCCTTCTGTTTTTTCACTAAAACAATTTTATCTTTAAAGAAGTATTTCCTTCACAAAGATCATTTAACTTAGAGGACAAGGAAATATTCTCATTTTTCAAAAATTCATTTTCTTTAGAAATGCATTCTAATTTATTTTGAAATGAATCTTTTTCTTTTAACAAGCAATTAAATTTATTTTTCATTTTTTTATTATCCTTTTTAAGCATGTCATATTTTTCTAGAAGTTATTGACAAAATGAAGCAAGTCATTATAAGACATATATCAACATCCTCTTCTAACTCGGATTCGGTATTTACCTCAAGGGGGTTATCCCCTTAGACCATGTAGCATACGTTGGAAGCTTCACTTTCAACATCCGAGTCGCTATAGTATTGCTCTTGTTCGCCAAGGGAGACTATGGTGTTCCAAACTTCAAAAGCCGAATCAAGATTAGAAACTCTAGTAAATATTCATCATTTAGGGTACTCTTTAATACATAGATGGCTTTTGTATTAGCCTCAAGATACTTGTTATTTGAACAATATGAATTTTTAATAGTAGCAAGATAAATATGAATGCCTAGGCCTTTGAGGTACATAGACATCTTAACTTTCCAAGTTTGGATGTTAAGAATGTCAAAAGTGGGAAGTGACATGAAATCCATGTGTGTGTAAACAAATATTGTGATTAGCTATAAATGAGGATTTTTAACTCAAGGTTATTAGACCCAAATCAAGAGCACTTGGCTCTGATACCAATTGAAATCACCTAAGGGGGTGAATAGGTGACTAGCTAATCTAATGATGAATTAATGCGAAATTTAAAACTATTTATGCAAATTATAAATTCTTATGCACAACACACCAAGTATAACCTAAGAGTGTAACTGAATTTCCCGTGAAGGGCTCTGGACTATCTCCTCAAGATTCCTCTAGATAAGAGTTGAGGTGCCGCTTTGGCTCTCTTGGTTGAATAAAAGTGTGAGCAAACAATCCCCGAGCATATAACAATATAAGCACAGATATATCAAGCAAGCAAAGATATGAGCAATAAGCATAAGCAAGATATAAAGACAAGTGAGAGATAGAGAGCAATCGCAAATACGGGAGATTTGTTTCGACGTTCGAGCACACTTACTTTACGTCTCCGCCTTCAACACTATGAAGGATTTTCACTAAAAACCAATCCCACTGGATCACTCGGTGCCGCAACACCTACAAGTGAGTTCACACTAAATCTCTTTTGGACTCTCTAGTCTCTCTCTTGTTCCACCATACACTATCCCTTCCCTTTCCCTCTCCCCATCTCCATTTCTCTCACTCCTTCTCTCCCACTAACTCCACACTCCTCTCCATTCCCCATGCCCGCCGCCGGCTCCGCCTCCGAGCGCCACCACCACCCTTGGCCGGCACCATCCCCTCCCCCAAACTCTCTCCTTCCCTCCTCCTTCCATAATACACCACATCCTCCTTCAATTTCAACACAAAAACCATTTCACCTTCATCTTTATCCTCAAAATTCACCAATACTCCACCACCTCCTCCACTTCCACCACCCTACCACCATCTTCACCTCCTCTAACTCCCTAACATTACCACCAAACCCCATCCCTAACAACCACCAACAACCACAACAACAACATCAACAACTCCCCTCCCCCTCTCTCTCCTCTACCTAAGGGGCACCGCTGGCCGTCCCTCTTCGCTGTCGGCACCGCCGGCCACCCTTCTTCCCTCGTCTCTTCTTTCTTCTTTCTTCCCTTTCTTCCTTCCTTTTTTTCCTTCTTTCTTTTTTTCCTTCTTCCTCTTTTACCCCGATTTCTTTTATTCCCTAGCTACCCTCTTCTTCATTCCCTATTTACACCCTTTCATTTCCAGCTCTACTCTTACCCCCTCTCTCTTTTCTATAAGTCTCTCTCTCGAACATCTCTCTCTTTCATTCTTTTCTCTCTCCTCTCTCATTCTCTCCCTCAATAGATTAATATTAATTAATATATTTTAATATATGGATTGGTGGCTTGTACGTGTTTATGGTATTTCAGAATTTTTACGGCTTTTTTTGATAGTTTAGGTGAGTACCTTTTCTGGGATATGCTACCCTGATTTTTAATACATGATACATCATTATGCGAGTTGATATATGATATGCGAGTGATTTTTTAAAATTAACATGTTATATGAATGCCTGTTGGCCGTTATTATAATTGATCGAACTGGTATTATACTTGCATTGGATATGTCTAGATACACTCCCGCTTCGCTCGGTTACACATAGCTAATTAATAGATTAATCTATTGTTGTTATAAATATTGTTGTGAAAAGTTTGAAACATTCAACTATATTGTCTCCTGTATCATATTACATAACCAGATGATTGCCTGACATATAATATTGTGGCTCTGTATTCAACTTACTTAACACCGATATAGTAAGTACTTGACACCTGATACCTGACACCTGATATTTGACTCTTGACAATTGGCATGGTATAACTTACTTGGCATGCTTTCACATGGCACTAGTACACTTGACCCGATGTCGTAACACCTCACTAGATTACTATGACACCTGACACCTGTATTAGAATGTCTATTCGTGATTACCACTTTACGGGGACTTGATATGATTATTATAATACTACCATCTAATACCCCTGAATTCACTCTGTATTCCTGAACCCCTGTAATCTGAAGACTCCTGATACTATACTCTTGTTGATCCCCGTAATAGGATAATCATAGATATTGGATTACTGTGAACTCACTGTGGATATTATCACTGGACAATTTCTAATAATTGAACAACTTACACCGGGATAGGGGAAACTGATGGGTACCGATATAGCTTTCGCGTTTATGGTGGCCATACAAATGTTGTACAACAAATTCCTGGGATTCGACCTGGAGGCCACCAGTGTTTCCGTGGGGTGTATTGGCACCCCTACTCCCCTGCCTCCTGCCGAGTGTGTCGTAATCCCCTGGGTATATTCCTTGGGGAGCGGTGACACCCTATTCCTGTTCGGGCATATACTAAGTCCTAGGGGCATATAGTAAGACCCGGTACCTAGCGGTACGTTCCGGCTCAGTTCTGGATACTCCTGTACCGTTGTCCCGGGCATGCATGGAACCCATTCTAAATATGGTTCGTCGATCCCCATCAGTTTCCAATAACCAACCTCGCTCAACTTATATGCGGAGGTATATGATATGGGACATAAACCGAAACATACAAATTGGACGAGCCTTAATAATATGGTAATAATATGTTACTGACATCTGACTAGCAGCATACCTGACCTATACTAGTGAAACCTGTGACACAATACATTATCGTGTTCGCCACTTACATATGACATCTACGCTACTGTGTTGAATTACCTGACTTGCTTATTTTTGGGTTTTCCTACCGTTTTCTCTGCATGTTTTCAATTAAGACTTATCGATATACATGTATTAACTTGATTTCAGATTTACTGTCGCTCCTCTAAGTTCCTTTATGTTACTTGTCATTGCTTGTACCTGTATGCTTGAACCACATCACTTGATCATGTACACGTGTGACTACCTGAGCACGCCAACTGGCTTTACCTTACGTACTCGCTGGGTTGCTTTCTGACAACCCTGATCCTCATGTCCAGATCCTAGAGTCTGGACCGTGATGACCTTGCTGTAGCTGATCAGAGTGCGCAGCGGAAGCGTGGATTAGCAGTTGCTTGTCCGGATCCTCTTTCTTCCAGCCTCCCCTTGATCGGCTCGCGAGATTCTCATCTTGTTACTCGTGAGTACTTTTTCCGTGTTTTATATTGTACATCATACTTTTGCGCTTCTTGGTGATCTTATATTCTTGAGATATTATATCATGCTCTGTGATAACTGTGTACTTGTGTTATTATTGCTGGAATGTATATTACTACTGTGCTTCTGTAATCTGATTCTTGTCTGTACTGATGCTTAGCGTATATGCGTGAAGGTATTTCTGTCCTACGTATATACGCCGCAGTAACGTCTCCATACCCATGGAATCGGGGCGTTACAGGGTGATATCAGAGCTTAGGCTGTCACATCCTCAGTACAACCAGTCAGCAAATTAATGGTAATGAAATTTGCAAGTAGAATGCATGAGTCGTGGTTATACAATCCAACTACAAGTACAAAGTTATCTATTCCCTCTTGATCATCCTTCTCTTGATTCTTAAATCTCTTTCATCCTTTTCCATTTTCAGTTTCCATCATCCTTATACCAACTTAAGATATGGATAGACTGGTTGGGTAGCGGCAAGATAGATGTGGTTCGCTCTTATTCTATTCTGGCATTCTTTGACTCTGGTACATCGCATTATCTTATAATAGATAGTTTTTCAGCCTCACATTCTATTATTTAGTATGGGCTGAGGCGTGTATGTCTGCTTTTGAGGAGTTGAAGAACAAATTAATTATAACTCCAATCTTGAAGACACCCTCAGGGACAGGAGGAATGGTCATATACAGTGATGCATCAGGGAAGGGTCTAGGATGGGTGTGTATTGATGCAACATGAGCATATGGTAGCTTATGCATGTAGATAATTAAAACCACATAAGAAGAACTACCCAACGCACGATCTAGAGTTGGCAGCTGTGATTTTTGCGTTGAAGATATGGAGGCATTACTTACTGGGTGGCTGACTGTTGATTTACATTGATCACGAGAGCTTGAAATACATCTTCACCCAGAAGGAATTGAATATGAGGCAGAGGCGATGACTCTAGTTGATGGTAAATTATGATATAGATCTTCAGTACCATCCTGGTAAGATTAATGTGGTACATGATGCCCTGAGTAGGAAACATGAAATTAACTTAGTAGTGCAGCTCACTCAGCAAAAGAAGTTACTTAAGGAGATGAGGCAGTTAAACTTGATGGTGATTCGGAGGGTCAGTGCGTCAGAATAGTTGATGGCATTTCAGATCCAGCCGACATTGATGAAAAAAATCAGAGAATCATAGAAAGAAGATCCCAGCTTGCAGAAGTTCAGGGAGCAAGTAGAAGCGGGGCTGAGATCAGATGTCCGCATACATTCTAATGGTGCACTTTATTTCAGGAACATAATTTGTGTAACTCAGGGGGAGATTCGACAGAAGATCTTAGCCGAGGCTCACAGCTCAGTTTACTCTATACACCCAGGAGGAACAAAAATGTATCAGGATCTGAAACAACATTTCTGGTGGATTGCGATGAAGAGAGAGATAGCACAATATGTAGAGAAGTGTTTAGTGTGTCAATAAGTGAAGGCTGAATACCAGAGACCAGCCGGATTACTTCAGTTTTTTCCAATACCAGAGTGGAAGTAGGAGCATGTCACAATGGATTTCATCACCACACTATCCTGCAGTCCAAAGGGGAACCATGCAGTATGGGTAGTTGTTGACCGTCTCACTAAGTCAGTATATTTCATGCCATTCAGAGTGTGACAATCTACAGAGCTTCTGACAGATAAGTACATGAGAGAAATAGTTCAATTGCATGGAGTTCCAGCTAGTATTGTGTCGGACAGAGGCAAGAGGTTCAGATCACACTTTTGGGAGAGCTTTTAAGAAAGTCTTAGGACCCGTCTGAAATTTAGCACATCTTATCATCCAGAGACAGACGGGTAGTCCGAACTGATAATACAGATCCTAGAAGACATGTTGAGGGCATGTATGATAACCTTTAAGGGATCTGGGAAGATCTACATCTGGCAAACTTTTCCTACAATAACAGTTATCAGGCGAGCATCAAGATGGCTCCGTTCGAAGCCCTATACGGTAGGAAGTGCAGTAATGTCTAAATCCTAAGTTTACCGTTCAGTCGATTTGTGAGAACAACCCTCAGTTATTCATATATTGATTGGTATAATCCTCGTTCCTATCCCTTCTGTGTTCATTTTCCCCTTATCGAAATTTCAAGGATGAAATTTTTGTAAGGTGAACGGAATGTAACACTCCGTTCCTAGAATACGTACTTAGATATGTATTCTGATTTTTCTATCATATTTCTTTAATTTAACTTTGTATTTATTTTTATTTTATGATTATTTGTGCTTGTTTTGTATTGGATCCAGATTCGTGAACTCGGAGTCAGCCCTAGTCTGAACCGGGGACCCGATCCTAGTGTATTACTTGATTCAGTCTTTTCGATAGTCAGATTTAACTAGTTTTAGTTCCAAACAATATTTCCTAATATTTTAGATTTTTCATGATTTTTTGAAATTTTTTAAAATTATTCTGCAAAATCTTCAAAACCGGTGTCGATCGGTATCGATGACCGATTCCCGAACTTTTAGTTTTAAAATGAAGTTCAATTTCTAGAAATGGCTTTTATATTACTTCTTAGAATTTTATTTTCTATCTACATGCATTTTTGGAGATTTTTCTGAATTTATCGAAAATCCATCGGGTTTGGTGTTGACCGGTATCGCCAGAAGATTTCAGGATTTTTAATTTGAAAACCAAATTGAATTTCTTGAATTGGTTTTCATCAAACATCCTAAAATAGTATTTTCTATTTTTGAGAATTTTTGAGAGCTTTTCTGAAATAGTCAAATTTCACCATATTATTATAATATATTTGAATTGATTCATTTATCTTTTCTTCTTTTTCTTTTCCTCCCCAATACCCTGCCGACAGCAACCACCACTCCCCCCATTTCCACCGTACACCATCCCTTCCCTCCCCCTCTACTTCTCTTTATTTTCCTTTCTTTCTTTCTTTTCTTTCCAATCTCTCAATCTCCATTTCTCCCACTCCTTCTCTCCCACCAACTGCACACTCCTCTCCTTTCCCCATGCCCACTTGTCAGCTCCGCCCCCAGAGCGCCGCCACCACCCTTGGCTGGCGCCATCCCTCCCCCAAACTCTCTCCTTCCCTCCTCCTTCCATAATACACCACCATCCTCATTCAATTTCAATACAAAACCCATTTCACCACCATCTACATCCTCAAAATTCACCACCAATAATCCACCACCTCCTCCTCTTCCACTACCCTACCACCATCTCTACCTCCTCCAACTCCCCAACATCACCACCAAACCCCATCTCCAACAACCACCAACAACCACAACCACAACATTAACAACTCCCCTCCCCCTCTCTTTCCTCCACCTAAGGGGCGCCGCCGGCCACCCCTCCTCGCCGGTGCCCCTTCGGCGGCGCTGCCGCCCAGGCCGCCGGCCACCCTCCTTCCCCCTTCTCTTCTTTCGCCTTTCTTTCCTTTCTTCCTTTCTTCTTTTCTGCTTTCTTTTTCCTTCTCCTCTTTTACCCCTATTTCTTTTATTCCCTATCTCCCCTCTTCTTCATTCCCTATTTACACCTCTTCATTTCTAGCACCACTCCTCCCTCTCTTTCCTATAAGTCTCTCTCTAACATCTCTCTCTTTCATTCTCTTCTCTCTCCTCTCTCATTTTCTCCCTCAATAAATTAATATTAATTAATATATTTTAATATATGGATTGGTGACATGTACATATTTATAGTGCTTCGGGATTTTACGGCGTTTTTCGATGGTTTAGGCGAGTACCTTTTCTGGGATATGCTACTCTGGCTTTTAATACATGATACATCGTTATGTGAGTTGATATATAATATGCGAGTGATTTTCTAAAATTAACATGTTATATGAATGCCTGTTGGCTGTTATTATAATTGATCGAACTGGTATTATACTTGCACTGGATATGTCTAGGTACACTCCCGCTTCGCTCGGTTACACATAGCTAATTAATAGATTAATCTATTGTTGTTATAAATATGGTTGTGAAGAGTTTGAAACATTCAACTATATTGTCTCCTGTATCATATTACATAACCAGATGATTGCCTGACATATAATATTGTGGCTCTGTATTCAACTTACTTAACACTGACATAGTAAGTACTTGACACCTGATATCTGACACCTGATATTTGACTCTTTACAATTGGCATGGTATAACTTACTTGGCATGCTTTCACATGGCACTAGTACACTTGACCCGATGTCGTGACACCTGACTGGATTACTATGACACCTGACACCTGTATTAGAATGTCTATTCGTGATTACCACTTTATGGGGATTTGATATGATTATTATAATACTACCATCTAATACCCCTGAACTCCTGGACTCTGTATTCCTGAACCCCTATAATCGGGAGACTCCTGATACTATACTCTTGTTGATCCCCGTAATAGGATAATCATAGATATTGGATTACTATGAACTCACTGTGGATATTATCACTGGACAATTTCTAATAATTGAACAACTTACACTGGGACGGGGAAAACTTATGGGTACCGATATAGCTTTCGTGTTTATGGTGGCCATACAAATATTGTACAACTAATTCCTGGGATTCGACCTGGAGGCCACCGGGTGTTTCCGAGGGTGTACTGGTATCCCTACTCCCCTGCCTCCTGCCGGGTGTGCCGTAATCCCCTGAGTATATTCCTTGGGGAGCGCTGACATCCTATTCCTGTTCGGTCGTATACTAAGTCCTACGGGCATATAGTAAGACCTGGTACCTAACGGTACTTTCTGGCTCCGTGCCAAATACTCATGAACTATTGTCCCGGGCATGCACGGGAACCATTCTAAACATGGTTCGTCGATCCCCATCAGTTTCTAATAACCAACCTCGCTCAACTTATATGTGGAGGTATATGATATGGGACATAAACCGAAACATACAAATTGGACGAGCCTTAATAATATGGTAATACTATGTTACTGACATCTACTAGCAGCATACCTGACCTATACTAGTGAGACCTGTGACACAATACATTATCGTGTTCGTCACTTACATATGACATCTACGCTACTGTGTTGAATTACCTGACTTGCTTATTTTTGGGTTTTCATACCGTTTTCTCTGCATGTTTTCCAATTAAGACTTATCGATATACATGTATTAACTTGATTTCAGATTTACTGTCGCTCCTCTAAGTTCCTTTATGTTACTTGTCATTGCTTGAACCTGTATGCTTGAACCACTTCACTTGATCATGTACACGTGTGACTACCTGAGCACGCTAACTGGCTTTACCTTACGTACTCGCTGGGTTGCTTTCTGACAACTCTGATCCTCATGTCCAGATCCTAGAGTCTGGACCGTGATGACCTTGCTGTAGCTGATCAGAGTGCGCAGCGGAAGCGTGGATTAGCAGTTGCTTGTCCGGATCCTCTTTCTTCCAGCCTCCCCTTGATCGGCTCGCGAGATTCTCATCTTACTACTAGTGAGTACTTTTTCCGTGTTTTATATTGTACATCATACTTTTGCGCTTCTTGGTGATCTTATATTCTTGAGATATTATATCATGCTCTGTGATAACTGTGTACTTGTGTTATTATTGCTGGAATGTATATTACCACTGTGCTTCCGTACTCTGATTCTTATTTGTACTGATGCTTAGCGTATATGCGTGAGGGTATTTCTGACCTGCGTATATACATCGCAGCAATGTCTCTGTACCCGTGGAATCGGGGCGTTATAATTATTTCATATTCTTGTATCACTATTATATAGACATGCTTAAGTATATGACATGATTGTTTCTTATATCACTGTTATTGATATGGCATTCCTATTACATGGATTCATACGTACGCATGTCCTAATTGTTTATTTATTTCTGTTATATGAATTACTGTTACTTGAATATTCTTATATTACTATTACATGAGTATTTTTTAAATACAGTACATGACTGTTTTTTGTATCACTATATTGATACAAAACTCTTGTTATCTGGACAAATTGTCAATTGATATTCGATATATGGATCTAAGTGCCACGTACCACCACGGGGCCATCTTTAGAGTCCAACATCTCTTATTTCTCAATATCCTTTTTCAGTAATGCAAAGATTGCTCATGTCATGATATCTTATTTCATGCTACATGCACTATTATTGTTCATGATTCATTGTGTAATTCATTTATAATAAATATAAATTAGGTTGGGGAGACTTGATGGTTGACTAGATCTTATCGGGTGGATATTGTGGATCCATATTAGTTCCACTGTAGGGGGCATGATAGTGTTGGCTACCGTCTTAGCTCCAATTTTTTATTACTTGTTTCGTCTAAGCAGACTGGCCTTTGTCTTAGCAGCCAGGGGTCTGTTTAAGGTCGTGATCACGGTATGCACGGGATACACCCACTAATTAAAACATCTCGACCATTAAGTTTTCAATTAACATAATAAAATGACATAAATAATTATGATATCAGGAATGCTTGTTATTTAATTACTCTCTCGTTCAGATAATTGTACTCGTATGCTATGTTTGGATGGGTTCGGCTGGAGTACGAGCTTCGATATGAACTGCCAGAGGTATGGGACACCGGAAGAGATTGGTTAAAATAGCAAGTAATTCTGATTATTATTATGTGTAACGCCCCGATCCCAAGGATATGGAGACGTTATGGTGACGTACATACGCGAGGTGGAAACACCCTCACGCGTACGTTAAGCCTCAGTACATGACATAGCTTCCATATACACAAGGGTTCCAGCAGGAAATAAGTACAAGAATACCTGCAGAAAGAGGTTAGTGATCATAATAGGTATCAAAACAGGGATAAAGAAGATAACAGAAATAAATCATAAAGATACCTATGAAGGATCTCGATGGTGAGTCTCCTCCGTGACTCCAATGGACTATTTGACAATACGATAACTCGGATCTCCAACCTGAGCATGCAAACCCAGGGTCGTCAGAAAGCGACCTAGTGAGTGGTAAAATGAAGGAGGTAGTAATATATACAATAGTAATACAGGCACATACTAATATATAATACATGATGTTGTCTAGTGATACCATATAATAAGTATATCATAAGCAGTAGAAATATATAATCATGTCAGTCTTTTAATACCATCACTACCTAGCCGGTTATCATCAGGTCATGGCTATAGGTGTATCCAGTTGATATAATAATTAGTGTTGTCTAGTGGTGATGTGATAGAAATGACCATGTTAGTAGTGACGTGATGGAAATGAACATGTAGATAAAGTATGCAACATAATCATCCTACTGTGTTGTGCCTAGGCAGTATATAGACAATGCAAAACAGAATATAAGCAATGCAAAGTATACATATACATGAGTAGTACGTCACCTCAGAAAGTATAGCATGAAACAGGTAAAGTAACAACGCATACATGTAACATGACAGCGGATAAATGATCAAGAACAGTAACAAGTACAACTAAACAATAGTATACATGTAATAAGCAAGTCATGTTCTTTATACAATAGTAGCAATCAGTACCACCTGGTATTTTAATCAATCTCTTCTAGTGTCCCATACCACTGGCAGTTCATACTGGAGCCCGCACTCCAGTCGAACCCATCCGGACATGGCCTACGGGTACCATTATCCAAACGAGAGAGTGACCAAATAACAAGTGTTCTCGACGTCACTATTGTGTATACTGTTTTCTCATGTTAATTGGAAACCCATGGTCGAGGAGTTCTTATTGGGTGGGTGTATCCCGTGTATACCCGGGACAACGGCCTTATCAGATCCCTGGCTGCTGAGACCAGGGCTAGCCCGCTAGGGCTGTAACATGTAACGGGAATCTCAATGAGCTAAAACATAACGGGAAACGGGAGCTCATGAGTAACAGATGGTAGCCAGCACTACCCCGTCCCCTGCAGTGGGACGAACAATGGATCCAGACATCCACCCGATATGATCTAATCAACCGTCAAGTCTCCCCCATCCCCAAGTTATCTTTATTATCTTTCACTATATAGTATATCAGGAACAAGTACAGGATATGGTACATGTAATACGATAACAGACATGAGCTCTGTTGATAGCACAAAACACAATAACGGGAAACGGGAACAATAGATGTGGGATTCCACATATCGCATATCAACAGCTCATGTATCCAGTAACGGGAATACAATATCAGTAACAGGAAACAAGTATATAACAGGAATACGGGGATAACATGGAACAATAATACATGTAATATGAACGGGGAGCTATATGTCAAGAATAAAGAAACCATACATGCATGTGTAATGGTGATATGCCGAGAATCCATGTAACGATGATCACAATAATATGACATGCGGTAGTCCGTGCATTGGTATATCCGTGTACCAGTGGAACATATATGTGTAGCAATAATCCGTGTAATATCTCAGTGATAGTACATGTAATGTAATAATAGTGATCAGTGTCTACTCTAATACCATGTCCAGTGACCTTACAGTATCCGTATAATGATGATATTAGTGCATGACCTAACGGTGTCTAGCAGTCATGTCTAGTAACAGGGTAGTGTCATCAAGTACCGTGGATCTAGTTATCTAACTGTGATACCATATATGAAATAAGAGTGTCCAAGAATATGGTGAAATAGTGGCCCGAATGTCAGTGGCGGTGCAGGTATGATGACTGTATCCGAGTTGTCTATGTCAGTATTCCTACATCAACGATAGTTAGATTAACTCAGGAAATACCTTACAATAATATTGGTTGTTCCTATTACAATGAGTGTCCACTAATTACACGTTACTAATTAATAGTTACCGTATTTTATTCATAATCAAGATCTATCAATCAATTTCACTAAACATGATAAAGTATAATTTATAAAAGAAAAACACTCACGAACTAGCCACGGAAAGATAGCTCTCTTTCCCACGATCGCAACGGATCCAGAATCGTCCGAATCGGAGTCCGGATACTCCAGTTATCGCCCGAAGACTAAATCCTAACAAACAGGGTTAAATAGGTAAATAAAAAGAATTCAAATGCAATTAAGAAATTGAATCAGGGGGTTTTCTGTAAAGTTACCTTTATCGGGTTTCGGATGCGGGTAGACGGGTTAACGGATCGGGTTTAGCTCCAAACCCAAACCCATAACTTAAGTGAAATGGGTATTGGGTTTATAGGGTTATTGCGTTTACTATTGAACCCAATAGGCTTATTGGGTTTGGGTAGAACCCAATAAGGAAGTATAACAGCAGCAACAGCAGCAGCTTGCTGCTGCTGCACCTGCGCAGGCCGGCCGGCCAGCCCAGCTGGCCGGCGGCGCCGGCGGCGGTCCCGGCCGCCGGCCGAGAGAGTGGGGGAGGGAGAGAGAGAGGGTAAGAGAGAGGAAGTGAAGAGCAGCAGAAGAAAAGAAAAGAAAGGAGAAGAAGAAGAAGAAGAAAAGGAAAGAGAAAAGAAAAGAAAAAGAAGAGGGGTGGTGCCCTGGCCGGCGGCGCGGTGGCGCACGGCCACCTCTGGTTGGGTCGCACACAGAGAGAGAGGTTAGAGAGAGAGAGTGTTTGGGGGGAAGAGAGAGAGAGTTTGAGAGAGAGAGGGTTTGTGAGTATTAGAGAGGGAGTTAGGAGAGAGAAAGAGAGAGGATTAGAGATTTTAATAGGGGGAGAGAGGCGGTGGAAGAGTCAAAGGTGGTGGAGGATTTCTCCAGAGAATTGGAGAAGAAGAGGGAAAAGAAAAGAATAAAAGAATGTTTTATTTTAATTAATTAATATTAAATTAATATGATGAAAAATTGACTAGTTCCGAACGATGCCCAAAAATTAAAGAAAATAGAGAATATTATCCTGAGACATAATATGAAAATGGTTTAAAGAAATTCAATCCGGTTTGCAAATTAAAAATTCTGGAAGCTGACGCCGGTACTGGGCGACACCGGTTTGGCCGGATTTTCGATAAATTTTGAAAAATCTCCAAAAATACCCTAAGGTAGATAATATGATTTTAAGACACATGGTGAAAGCGGATTCTCAAAATACAACTCTATTTGTAAAATAAAAATCGTAAAGCCGCTTATCGGTATCGGTCGACACCGACTACGGAGATTTTCCAAAATAATCCAGAAAAATTCCAGAAAATCTTAAAAAATCTAAAATATTAAAAAATGATTTTTGAATTTGAAATCAACTCAATCGAGCTACTACGGAGGTCAAATCAATTTTGTACGTCGTATCGCGTACTGATACTGTGATACGTACACCAGGGATCAGGGGGTTACATTATGTAATAATTTGTTTTCACCTGCATGATATCATGTCTGTATATATTGTATTGATCTTCCTGATTTTCTTATTTACTAGCATATCACTATGCATGTTCATTCTATGTATTCTTTATAGATATACTGTTCTTGTATAATCGCAAACATTATAAAGTGATTACTTCTGTTTATTTCATGTATAGATGTTCATATTTATCGTCACTATACTGTCATGTTATTAGTACTATTAGTATAAATAGTAAATATAAAATAATTAAGACTTGATTCATATTAATGATATAAACTGATTTCATTAAGTATAATTAAAAGATATCTTATTTTATATTACATATTAAAAACCTGTTAATTGTTAATTGTTATAAAATAATATCGTTAATCGATATTTATATATAACTCTTCCTGATTGACTTCATTATTACTTTAATCACATATTGTAAATTATTGTAGAGGTAACATCATTGTAACACATTTGATAATAATAATGTCATAGTATTAATATAATAATTGTATATATATACACTGATTGCTAGTATAACTATAATGTACTGATATTTAATCATGTATTATATTTATCGTGATTGTAAAATTATTATAGTATACTATTATTCCTTTCTTCATTCTACTACTCACTAGGTTGCTTTCTGACGACCCTGGGTTTGCATGTCCAGGTTGAAGATCCGAGATATCATAGTACCTGATATTTTATGGGACACAAATAAGAAACTTGACGTCTTTATTATTCATAGGTATCTTTATCATTCTGTTTTTATTTTTTAATTATCCATGATTTCTTATTTATCATGATCACTGACCTCTTATGCAGGTATTCTTGTACTTATAAAATGTTAGAATTATTGTGTATACTGTATTATTTTTCTATACTGAGGCTTAGTATATACACATGTGCGAGTATTCTCCTTGTATATATGTATCGTCGACTCTAGTCGCGTCTCCGCTATTATATATTTTGAGAAGTCGGGCGTGACACCATCACCCAACAATTTGAATTCAATAGCAACCATGAGTATGAAAAACACCTAGAGGGGGGGGGGGGTGAATAGGTGTGAGTGCTAATCTAATAAACTAAATGCAAACTAAGTGCGCTAAATGCGGAAGCTAATGCAAATCTTGCAACACACTTAATACAATCCAACAAGTGTAGCCGAATTCCCCTTGCGAGGCTCTGGACTAACTCCTCTTGATTCCCCTAGATATGGGTTGAGGCGCTATGTGAAGCTCTTGTTGGATGAGTATAGGTGATGCACAAACACACAAGCAATTCAAGCAATGTGCACACACAATCAAGCCAAGCAATCAAGGATATAGCAATATGAATTAATGCAAGGCAATAAGAAATATGCTCAACACAAGCAAGTATGATATGAGATGAAGTATGATGCTTTGCACAAAGTAAATGAGAGAGAGTTAGAGAGACAATAGGAGCAATTGCAAACACCAAGATTTGTTTCGAGGTTCGAGCACCTTGCTCTACATCCCCGCCTACACCACCGTGTAGGATTTTCACTATCTCAACTCCCACCGAGGGAACCTCTACCGAAGAGGATTTCTTACAACTCTAGGAGTACCAAACTCCTCTCTCAACAACAACCTCCTCACAACCGAGGGGTTAGGCCCGTAGCCAATACAACAACCAATCCACACACCTCTACTGAAGAGGCTCACAACCAAACTCCACCTCTACCGAAGAGGGAGCAAACCAATACCACTCCGATCACCTCTACCGAAGAGGGATACAACAAATAAAGGAGGGTTTACAACAAGTGGTTCAAAAACACAAACTCTCTTTTTCTTTCTTTTTCCACAAAAACAAAGATCCTAATAGTTTAGGATAGAAGATATAGCTCAAGTGTGGAAAACAAGTGTTTTTGGAAACAAGCAACAAAGAAAAATCTTTGGGAAAATACTTGCAATATGATAGAATTGAAGATCTAAGCAAAAATCCCAAAAACCTATTTTTCTTTGATTTTCCAAAAACCCTAAAACAATAAAGATGAGAAGTTTTTGCACTTAAAACTCTTTTGAAAACTCTTTTAAACACCTCAGAAAACTGGAAATTTTTCTCTTAGAAAACTTGGCCAAAATCCCCAAAGAGATGGGGTTTATATAGCCCCTATACAAAACTAGCCGTTAGGCTGAGTTGGCAGTCTGACAGACTGCCGGTCGACCGGTCCGGTCGACCGCCAACGGTCAAAAATGTGACCGTTGGGCAATAGCGGTCGACCGGCCGGTCGACCGAAACATCCTGAGAGCAGAACTCTCATCTCGGTCGACCGGCCCGATCGACCGTCCCAGAGACTCCAAAACGTGCACAGACTTGTGCACGTCGGTCGACCGTCCCGGTCGACCGGCCTATGGTGCGGTCGACCGGTCCGGTCGACCGACTTGGCCTGTCAGCCAGTCCTCAGTTCTGCACAGATACGGGATTTGAAAATAGGTCTTTTCACTCAATAAAAATCCCATAAATTCACAGTAAATCAAAAAAAAGTTTTAATCACAATAAAAACTGTTTTTCTAAAAATATATTTTTCTAAAACTTGTTTTATCATTTTACTTTGATAACCAAACTTGTGATAAAAATTTCAAGATATATATCAATCATATCAATTCATTTTTGTGTCTTGCCAATTTTATCAAAAACAAAACTTGTATTTTATCAAACTAGAATTTTCCAAAACATGAATAGGATAGTCAAATAAGTTTGTTTAAAAAAATTAAGCATGCATGTATAGAATGAAGCAACTATACATATATCAATTTAAACTTGTTTTGATAAACTATTCATGAAAACCAAAACTCAATCATAAAACGTGTGTGATTTGTGCACTTGAGCATATCAACTAAACTAAGCTTTACAAATATGGATCTAAAACTCTATCTAAACTAGGATACCTAAGTCTTCTTGTCAATCTTCCATCTTCAAGTAGACTCGGTCCAAACTCCGTGATTCTCCAAGTGCAAAGGTATGATCTTTAAGCTTTGGCACCGGAATCATCATGAATAGCTTCTAATCATCTTGTTGAAGCTAATCACCAACCTAATATCCTGTTACTGATCTGAAACTTAGAAACACAAGAATATTAGTAAACATAACTACATGAGTGTTGATCATCATCAAAACTAGAGTGGAAGGCCATTGGGCCAACAATCTCCCCCTTTTTGATGATGACAAAACTCATGGAGTTATATATGCATGGATTAAAGATAAGCTTCAAGGAAGCTCCCCCTTAACTCATGCATAGGGATAAACAATAAATATATGCAATGAATGTTAAACATGAAACATGCGTATGCATAAACAATAAATGGTTCTAGATATCAAACGGAATATTCAAAACAAAATAAGCTCTAGATACCAATTACAAAGCAAACTCTATATATCAATTAAACTTAATATTCTTGAGATTAAAACATAATATATGCATATAAAACATAAGCATGCATATAAAACTCAAATACTTCTCCCCCTTTTTGTCAATCATCAACAAAGGGGTAATCAAAACCATAAATAAAACGAGGGGTAAAAATCTTTCTTCCCCTTTATGTCAAACAAAACAATAAAAGATAATGTTCTCCCCCTTTTTGTCTAAAACAAAAACAAAGTCAATAAGGGGTGACTTTAAAAACATGATATCAATTGAAAATATGTCAATGAAGCATCTTGATACCAAAAGAAAATAAACAAGGATAATAAGTGTTATATGCTATATACATTCATGAAGAGGAAGACGCTAAGTTAGCTTCCCTACACATATGCATTACATGAAGAAGGGATGACAAGCCCCAATTCACATAACACATATTATGTAATGCATAAGAGGAGATGTGAAGCTCCCCCTACACACGTATATCATATAAAGAAGAGTTGTCAAGCTCCTCAATTTATAATATACTCAACATGAATCTATATGTAAGAGAGATGTTAAGCTCTCCTTGCATATAGGAATTACAAATCAAAATTTTGAATATTTTCTTTAAACAACATATGAGATGCCAATTGTAATTAAACATAAATCTTGAATTCCTAAAACATGAATCTCGATACTAAATGTATTCAAAACAAAATTTGAATTTCTTAAATACGATACCAATTGTAAATATTTTATCAATTGAAAAGATTTTACATAGAAACATTGATACCAATTGTAAGAATTGTTCATTTTAAAACATATAAACAAATTTTAATCATAAAGTGTAGGAGTACAAATACCAATTGAAATACAAAATCATATTTTCTCCCCTTTATGAAATACAAAATAAAGTCATGCATAGTCTTGATAACAATTTAAAAGTAATCAATTTAAACAAAATTGAAACTCAAGCACTAGCATAAACACAAACATATATATGTATGAAAAATAGATACTAATAGAAATTGATATACTTGGAATTTAAAGCATACATACATACAAAACATATATGAGTATACAAGAAGATCAAAATGATACCAATTGAAAGAGTTCAATGATACCAATTGACATAGCAATAAGGTCAAGTGTATACATCATATTATCTACCACCCAATCATAATTCAAGTTTTAAAGATTTTCAATTTAGGGCATACATGAACATGATCTCCCATCCTACGCCCTTGGAAGGTAGGGGTTTTCAAAGATAAATTTGAAAATGTAGTTTTGTTTGAAAATCACTACCAAAATGAAGAACACCGCAACTAGTTAAATGGAAAACTTGTTAACTAGCACGAAATCCTTCAAGCAATGAATAAAACAAAATTGAAATTCACATGATAATCATCACTCTAACCAATAAAGCATAACTCATGAGAAACAAAACATGAGCAATAGATATGAGTGTACAAATAATATGTGAAGATCATAATCATGAACAATATTTCATTAAGCTCAATTATTCCTTAAAACATAATTCCATCAAAAACATGAAAAATCATATAAAACTCCTTATTTAATCTTCAAGGCATATGTATGTCTAATACAAGCTAAAATATACATACATATCCAAAACTCAACGAGTCCACTAAATGAATATTCATGAAGGCACGTGGCTCAAAAAGATGTATATGTATAAGATTAGTTTGAACTAGATGGACATATACATGAAGTTAAACATAAATACATGAAACATGAAAAACTAAATTTTCATCACAACAAATTTCATTTCAAGGTATATGTATGAATTGTCAAACATGAAGTATACATACATATCCCTAAACACAATTGAGTCCATATATAGATTTGCATGAAAGGCAAATGACTCAAAGGGTATACATGTATATCTTAAAGTTTGACAATAATACACATATACATGAAGTGAAAACTCATAAAACAAATCAAAAAATGGAATACAAGTTAGAAATGTATGAATCATCAAAACTAGACTATACTAGCACATCTAATGGGTTCAAATAAGCGTTCAAGCTCATACATATATAGATTTATTTGTGGCCCACTCTATGTACAAGTATATAACTAGTCTTAATGAAAACAAACATCTAAACATATATTCAAAACATGAAGCATCAAAACAAATATAAAAGTCATCATGATAAAACTAAAACATGATTACTATGTAAATTCACATGTATTAGATTCATGATGTACATTATAGCTTAAACAAAAGTGAGAACACTAAATGTGAATCAAATAAGCATGTGTGTCTCAAATACTATACATGTATGTCAAGGATCTAATAAACATGGAATGAACATACTAATCCATAGACAATGAAACATGCTATAAAACATCAAAACATGCTATAAGCAATGAAATGGAAAGCATGTAAACAATAAATGGGAGTAAAGGATTGTTACCAAAACCGAAGAATCAACTCTCCTTGTCTCCAAAACATGGTGGTCCTCTCCACCAAACCTTCCCTTGAAAGTGATGCATCCAATTTGATTTCCTTTAAGTACGGAACGCATCCACTCCAAGGTGTCATCACTCTCACGTCATGTGAGAGCCCACACCTACATTAAACAAAGGAGGGTGGTCTCTGGTACCCACATCTTGTTGGGTCCATGGGGGTTAGTCCCTTCTCTAACCCAAACAAATTTTTTTGCTAAATTAGTAGTATGTAATCTATCAAAACAAAATTTAGCAAGGTGGCCCTTACGTCCACAATGTGTACATGAGTACACATGAGCATACATGTGTTGATGGTGTCCGTGAGGAGCATGTGTATGCCGTGGAGGGTGTGCATGCATAGAAGTTGGAACTTGTTTCTTTCGAACCAAGGTTTCCAATCGTGAGTGGTTCATGGCACATTGGCTCATAGTGGAGCCCAAACAATCCATTTTCTTCTTTAACAAATTTATATCATTTTCGAGCATAGAAGAAGTGGAACATACAATGGGTGATTTAGGTGAAACTACCCTAGCATGGCAAATATGAGAATCAATCTTATTTTGCAAAATAATATTTTTCTCTAAGCAAACATTTAAATCATTGGAAATAGAAATGATTTTGTTTTTCAAAACAACATTCTCTTTTAAAACAAAATCAACTCTAGAAGACAAGTTTTCATTTTTCTTCAAAAGAACATGGCAATCATTTTTAGATTTTAAAAATTCATTTTCTTTAGTGCAAGTTCTAATTGAGATTTCAATGAATCCCTTTCATTATAGACCTCAACTTTCTCTTGCAAAACATTGTTAAGTCTAGCATGCAAACTCTTATTTTCTTGTTCAATTCCTAGACTCTTCTTTTTCAACAAATTATATTTTTCTATCAATTTTTCACAAACAATGGAAAGTTCTTCATTCAAAGCATGAGGATCAACATAATCATTTGAAGAACTGGCACAATCATTACTATCTAGTTGAGATTCCGAATGTACCTCAAGGGAGTCATTCCCTTGGACCATATAGCATTGTTGTGGCTCGGATTCTCCGCTAGATTCCTCTTCTTGGATTGGCAATTGAAGCTTGGAGGTGGTGGTTGTTGTCAACTTGTTCCACACTACAAAAGCGGAATCAAAGTTAGAAACACGTAAAAGATATTCTTTAGATAATGTGCTTCTAATGGCCTATAGGGCTTGTGCATTGGCCCCTATATGATTGCAATCACCAAGATAACATCTCTTGGTGGCCGCAAGGAAAACATGCAAACCTAGGGTCTTTAGGTACATGGACATCCTATACTTCCAAACATCAATGTTGGAAGGGTCAAAGCTAGGAGGGGTCATGAAGTCCATGGTAAACTATATATGAATGTGCAAACAAACAAATGCAAATGAGATTAGCAAGCAAATGGATCACTCCTAGGATGTTAAGCCTAAGTATCAGGAGCACTAGCTCTGATACCAATTGAAAAACACCTAGAGGGGGGGGGGTGAATAGGTGTGAGTGCTAATCTAATAAACTAAATGCAAACTAAGTGTGCTAAATGCGGAAGCTAATGCAAATCTTGCAACACACTTAATACAATCCAACAAGTGTAGCCGAATTCCCCTTGCGAGGCTCTGGACTAACTCCTCTTGATTCCCCTAGATATGGGTTGAGGCGCTATGTGAAGCTCTTGTTGGATGAGTATAGGTGATGCACAAACACACAAGTAATTCAAGCAATGTGCACACATAATCAAGCCAAGCAATCAAGGATATAGCAATATGAATTAATGCAAGGCAATAAGAAATATGCTCAACACAAGCAAGTATGATATGAGATGAAGTATGATACTTTGCACAAAGTAAATGAGAGAGAGTTAGAGAGACAATAGGAGCAATTGCAAACACCAAGATTTGTTTCGAGGTTCGAGCACCTTGCTCTACATCCCCGCCTACACCACCGTGTAGGATTTCCACTATCTCAACTCCCACCGAGGGAACCTCTACCGAAGAGGATTTCTTACAACTCTAGGAGTACCAAACTCCTCTCTCAACAACAACCTCCTCACAACCGAGGGGTTAGGCCCGTAGCCAATACAACAACCAATCCACACACCTCTACTGAAGAGGCTCACAACCAAACTCCACCTCTACCGAAGAGGGAGCAAACCAATACCACTCCGATCACCTCTACCGAAGAGGGATACAACAAATAAAGGAGGGTTTACAACAAGTGGTTCAAAAACCACAAACTCTCTTTTTCTTTCTTTTTCCACAAAAACAAAGATCCTAATAGTTTAGGATAGAAGATATAGCTCAAGTGTGGAAAACAAGTGTTTTTGGAAACAAGCAACAAAGAAAAATCTTTGGAAAATACTTGCAATATGATAGAATTGAAGATCTAAGCAAAAATCCCAAAAACCTATTTTTCTTTGATTTTCCAAAAACCCTAAAACTATAAAGATGAGAAGTTTTTGCACTTAAAACTCTTTTGAAAACTCTTTTAAACACCTCAGAAAACTGGAATTTTTCTCTTAGAAAACTTGGCCAAAATCCCCAAAGAGATGGGGTTTATATAGCCCCTATACAAAACTAGCCGTTAGGCTGAGTTGGCAGTCTGACAGACTGCCGGTCGACCGGTCCGGTCAACCGCCAACGGTCAAAAATGTGACCGTTGGGCAATAGCGGTCGACCGGCCCGGTCGACCGAAACATCCTGAGAGCAGAACTCTCATCTCGGTCGACCGGCCCGATCGACCGTCCCAGAGACTCCAAAACGTGCACAGACTTGTGCACGTCGGTCGACCGTCCCGGTCGACCGGCCTATGGTGCGGTCGACCGGTCCGGTCGACCGACTTGGCCTGTCAGCCAGTCCTCAGTTCTGCACAGATACGGGATTTGAAAATAGGTCTTTTCACTCAATAAAAATCCCATAAATTCACAGTAAATCAAAAAAATAGTTTTAATCACAATAAAAACTGTTTTTCTAAAAATATGTTTTTTCTAAAACTTGTTTTATCATTTTACTTTGATAACCAAACTTGTGATAAAAATTTCAAGATATATATCAATCATATCAATTCATTTTTGTGTCTTGCCAATTTTATCAAAAACAAAACTTGTATTTTATCAAACTAGAATTTTCCAAAACATGAATAGGATAGTCAAAATAAGTTTGTTTAAAAAAATTAAGCATGCATGTATAGAATGAAGCAACTATACATATATCAATTTAAACTTGTTTTGATAAACTATTCATGAAAACCAAAACTCAATCATAAAACGTGTGTGATTTGTGCACTTGAGCATATCAACTAAACTAAGCTTTACAAATATGGATCTAAAACTCTATCTAAACTAGGATACCTAAGTCTTCTTGTCGATCTTCCATCTTCAAGTAGACTCGGTCCAAACTCCGTGATTCTCCAAGTGCAAAGGTATGATCTTTAAGCTTTGGCACCGGAATCATCATGAATAGCTTCTAATCATCTTGTTGAAGCTAATCACCAACCTAATATCCTGTTACTGATCTGAAACTTAGAAACACAAGAATATTAGTAAACATAACTACATGAGTGTTGATCATCATCAAAACTAGAGTGGAAGGCCATTGGGCCAACAATCTCCCCCTTTTTGATGATGACAAAACTCATGGAGTTATATATGCATGGATTAAAGATAAGCTTCAAGGAAGCTCCCCCTTAACTCATGCATAGGGATAAACAATAATATATGCAATGAATGTTAAACATGAAACATGCGTATGCATAAACAATAAATGGTTCTAGATATCAAACGGAATATTCAAAACAAAATAAGCTCTAGATACCAATTACAAAGCAAACTCTATATATCAATTAAACTTAATATTCTTGAGATTAAAACATAATATATGCATATAAAACATAAGCATGCATATAAAACTCAAATACTTCTCCCCCTTTTTGTCAATCATCAACAAAGGGGTAATCAAAACCATAAATAAAACGAGGGGTAAAAATCTTTCTTCCCCTTTATGTCAAACAAAACAATAAAAGATAATGTTCTCCCCCTTTTTGTCTAAAACAAAAACAAAGTCAATAAGGGGTGACTTTAAAAACATGATATCAATTGAAAATATGTCAATGAAGCATCTTGATACCAAAAGAAAATAAACAAGGATAATAAGTGTTATATGCTATATACATTCATGAAGAGGAAGACGCTAAGTTAGCTTCCCTACACATATGCATTACATGAAGAAGGGATGACAAGCCCCAATTCACATAACACATATTATGTAATGCATAAGAGGAGATGTGAAGCTCCCCCTACACACGTATATCATATAAAGAAGAGTTGTCAAGCTCCTCAATTTATAATATACTCAACATGAATCTATATGTAAGAGAGATGTTAAGCTCTCCTTGCATATAGGAATTACAAATCAAAATTTTGAATATTTTCTTTAAACAACATATGAGATGCCAATTGTAATTAAACATAAATCTTGAATTCCTAAAACATGAATCTCGATACTAAATGTATTCAAAACAAAATTGAATTTCTTAAATACGATACCAATTGTAAATATTTTATCAATTGAAAAGATTTTACATAGAAACATTGATACCAATTGTAAGAATTGTTCATTTTAAAACATATAAACAAATTTTAATCATAAAGTGTAGGAGTACAAATACCAATTGAAATACAAAATCATATTTTCTCCCCCTTTATGAAATACAAAATAAAGTCATGCATAGTCTTGATAACAATTTAAAAGTAATCAATTTAAACAAAATTGAAACTCAAGCACTAGCATAAACACAAACATATATATGTATGAAAAATAGATACTAATAGAAATTGATATACTTGGAATTTAAAGCATACATACATACAAAACATATATGAGTATACAAGAAGATCAAAATGATACCAATTGAAAGAGTTCAATGATACCAATTGACATAGCAATAAGGTCAAGTGTATACATCATATTATCTACCACCCAATCATAATTCAAGTTTTAAAGATTTTCAATTTAGGGCATACATGAACATGATCTCCCATCCTACCGCCCTTGGAAGGTAGGGGTTTTCAAAGATAAATTTGAAAATGTAGTTTTGTTTGAAAATCACTACCAAAATGAAGAACACCGCAACTAGTTAAATGGAAAACTTGTTAACTAGCACGAAATCCTTCAAGCAATGAATAAAACAAAATTGAAATTCACATGATAATCATCACTCTAACCAATAAAGCATAACTCATGAGAAACAAAACATGAGCAATAGATATGAGTGTACAAATAATATGTGAAGATCATAATCATGAACAATATTTCATTAAGCTCAATTATTCCTTAAAACATAATTCCATCAAAAACATGAAAAATCATATAAAACTCCTTATTTAATCTTCAAGGCATATGTATGTCTAATACAAGCTAAAATATACATACATATCCAAAACTCAACGAGTCCACTAAATGAATATTCATGAAGGCACGTGGCTCAAAAAGATGTATATGTATAAGATTAGTTTGAACTAGATGGACATATACATGAAGTTAAACATAAATACATGAAACATGAAAAACTAAATTTTCATCACAACAAATTTCATTTCAAGGTATATGTATGAATTGTCAAACATGAAGTATACATACATATCCCTAAACACAATTGAGTCCATATATAGATTTGCATGAAAGGCAAATGACTCAAAGGGTATACATGTATATCTTAAAGTTTGACAATAATACACATATACATGAAGTGAAAACTCATAAAACAAATCAAAAAATGGAATACAAGTTAGAAATGTATGAATCATCAAAACTAGACTATACTAGCACATCTAATGGGTTCAAATAAGCGTTCAAGCTCATACATATATAGATTTATTTGTGGCCCACTCTATGTACAAGTATATAACTAGTCTTAATGAAAACAAACATCTAAACATATATTCAAAACATGAAGCATCAAAACAAATATAAAAGTCATCATGATAAAACTAAAACATGATTACTATGTAAATTCACATGTATTAGATTCATGATGTACATTATAGCTTAAACAAAAGTGAGAACACTAAATGTGAATCAAATAAGCATGTGTGTCTCAAATACTATACATGTATGTCAAGGATCTAATAAACATGGAATGAACATACTAATCCATAGACAATGAAACATGCTATAAAACATCAAAACATGCTATAAGCAATGAAATGGAAAGCATGTAAACAATAAATGGGAGTAAAGGATTGTTACCAAAACCGAAGAATCAACTCTCCTTGTCTCCAAAACATGGTGGTCCTCTCCACCAAACCTTCCCTTGAAAGTGATGCATCCAATTTGATTTCCTTTAAGTACGGAACGCATCCACTCCAAGGTGTCATCACTCTCACGTCATGTGAGAGCCCACACCTACATTAAACAAAGGAGGGGTGGTCTCTGGTACCCACATCTTGTTGGGTCCATGGGGGTTAGTCCCTTCTCTAACCCAAACAAATTTTTTTGCTAAATTAGTAGTATGTAATCTATCAAAACAAAATTTAGCAAGGTGGCCCTTACGTCCACAATGTGTACATGAGTACACATGAGCATACATGTGTTGATGGTGTCCGTGAGGAGCATGTGTATGCCGTGGAGGGTGTGCATGCATAGAAGTTGGAACTTGTTTCTTTCGAACCAAGGTTTCCAATCGTGAGTGGTTCATGGCACATTGGCTCATAGTGGAGCCCAAACAATCCATTTTCTTCTTTAACAAATTTATATCATTTTCGAGCATAGAAGAAGTGGAACATACAATGGGTGATTTAGGTGAAACTACCCTAGCATGGCAAATATGAGAATCAATCTTATTTTGCAAAATAATATTTTTCTCTAAGCAAACATTTAAATCATTGGAAATAGAAATGATTTTGTTTTTCAAAAAAACATTCTCTTTTAAAACAAAATCAACTCTAGAAGACAAGTTTTCATTTTTCTTCAAAAGAACATGGCAATCATTTTAGATTTTAAAAATTCATTTTCTTTAAGTGCAAGTTCTAATTGAGATTTCAATGAATCCCTTTCATTATAGACCTCAACTTTCTCTTGCAAAACATTGTTAAGTCTAGCATGCAAACTCTTATTTTCTTGTTCAATTCCTAGACTCTTCTTTTTCAACAAATTATATTTTTCTATCAATTTTTCACAAACAATGGAAAGTTCTTCATTCAAAGCATGAGGATCAACATAATCATTTGAAGAACTGGCACAATCATTACTATCTAGTTGAGATTCCGAATGTACCTCAAGGGAGTCATTCCCTTGGACCATATAGCATTGTTGTGGCTCGGATTCTCCGCTAGATTCCTCTTCTTGGATTGGCAATTGAAGCTTGGAGGTGGTGGTTGTTGTCAACTTGTTCCACACTACAAAAGCGGAATCAAAGTTAGAAACACGTAAAAGATATTCTTTAGATAATGTGCTTCTAATGGCCTATAGGGCTTGTGCATTGGCCCCTATATGATTGCAATCACCAAGATAACATCTCTTGGTGGCCGCAAGGAAAACATGCAAACCTAGGGTCTTTAGGTACATGGACATCCTATACTTCCAAACATCAATGTTGGAAGGGTCAAAGCTAGGAGGGGTCATGAAGTCCATGGTAAACTATATATGAATGTGCAAACAAACAAATGCAAATGAGATTAGCAAGCAAATGGATCACTCCTAGGATGTTAAGCCTAAGTATCAGGAGCACTAGCTCTGATACCAATTGAAAAACACCTAGAGGGGGGGGGTGAATAGGTGTGAGTGCTAATCTAATAAACTAAATGCAAACTAGTGTGCTAAATGCGGAAGCTAATGCAAATCTTGCAACACACTTAATACAATCCAACAAGTGTAGCCGAATTCCCCTTGCGAGGCTCTGGACTAACTCCTCTTGATTCCCCTAGATATGGGTTGAGGCGCTATGTGAAGCTCTTGTTGGATGAGTATAGGTGATGCACAAACACACAAGTAATTCAAGCAATGTGCACACATAATCAAGCCAAGCAATCAAGGATATAGCAATATGAATTAATGCAAGGCAATAAGAAATATGCTCAACACAAGCAAGTATGATATGAGATGAAGTATGATACTTTGCACAAAGTAAATGAGAGAGAGTTAGAGAGACAATAGGAGCAATTGCAAACACCAAGATTTGTTTCGAGGTTCGAGCACCTTGCTCTACATCCCCGCCTACACCACCGTGTAGGATTTCCACTATCTCAACTCCCACCGAGGGAACCTCTACCGAAGAGGATTTCTTACAACTCTAGGAGTACCAAACTCCTCTCTCAACAACAACCTCCTCACAACCGAGGGGTTAGGCCCGTAGCCAATACAACAACCAATCCACACACCTCTACTGAAGAGGCTCACAACCAAACTCCACCTCTACCGAAGAGGGAGCAAACCAATACCACTCCGATCACCTCTACCGAAGAGGGATACAACAAATAAAGGAGGGTTTACAACAAGTGGTTCAAAAACCACAAACTCTCTTTTTCTTTCTTTTTCCACAAAAACAAAGATCCTAATAGTTTAGGATAGAAGATATAGCTCAAGTGTGGAAAACAAGTGTTTTTGGAAACAAGCAACAAAGAAAAATCTTTGGGAAAATACTTGCAATATGATAGAATTGAAGATCTAAGCAAAAATCCCAAAAACCTATTTTTCTTTGATTTTCCAAAAACCCTAAAACTATAAAGATGAGAAGTTTTTGCACTTAAAACTCTTGAAAACTCTTTTAAACACCTCAGAAAACTGGAAATTTTTCTCTTAGAAAACTTGGCCAAAATCCCCAAAGAGATGGGGTTTATATAGCCCCTATACAAAACTAGCCGTTAGGCTGAGTTGGCAGTCTGACAGACTGCCGGTCGACCGGTCCGGTCAACCGCCAACGGTCAAAAATGTGACCGTTGGGCAATAGCGGTCGACCGGCCCGGTCGACCGAAACATCCTGAGAGCAGAACTCTCATCTCGGTCGACCGGCCCGATCGACCGTCCCAGAGACTCCAAAACGTGCACAGACTTGTGCACGTCGGTCGACCGTCCCGGTCGACCGGCCTATGGTGCGGTCGACCGGTCCGGTCGACCGACTTGGCCTGTCAGCCAGTCCTCAGTTCTGCACAGATACGGGATTTGAAAATAGGTCTTTTCACTCAATAAAAATCCCATAAATTCACAGTAAATCAAAAAAATAGTTTTAATCACAATAAAAACTGTTTTTCTAAAAATATGTTTTTCTAAAACTTGTTTTATCATTTTACTTTGATAACCAAACTTGTGATAAAAATTTCAAGATATATATCAATCATATCAATTCATTTTTGTGTCTTGCCAATTTTATCAAAAACAAAACTTGTATTTTATCAAACTAGAATTTTCCAAAACATGAATAGGATAGTCAAAATAAGTTTGTTTAAAAAAATTAAGCATGCATGTATAGAATGAAGCAACTATACATATATCAATTTAAACTTGTTTTGATAAACTATTCATGAAAACCAAAACTCAATCATAAAACGTGTGTGATTTGTGCACTTGAGCATATCAACTAAACTAAGCTTTACAAATATGGATCTAAAACTCTATCTAAACTAGGATACCTAAGTCTTCTTGTCGATCTTCCATCTTCAAGTAGACTCGGTCCAAACTCCGTGATTCTCCAAGTGCAAAGGTATGATCTTTAAGCTTTGGCACCGGAATCATCATGAATAGCTTCTAATCATCTTGTTGAAGCTAATCACCAACCTAATATCCTGTTACTGATCTGAAACTTAGAAACACAAGAATATTAGTAAACATAACTACATGAGTGTTGATCATCATCAAAACTAGAGTGGAAGGCCATTGGGCCAACAATCTCCCCCTTTTTGATGATGACAAAACTCATGGAGTTATATATGCATGGATTAAAGATAAGCTTCAAGGAAGCTCCCCCTTAACTCATGCATAGGGATAAACAATAAATATATGCAATGAATGTTAAACATGAAACATGCGTATGCATAAACAATAAATGGTTCTAGATATCAAACGGAATATTCAAAACAAAATAAGCTCTAGATACCAATTACAAAGCAAACTCTATATATCAATTAAACTTAATATTCTTGAGATTAAACATAATATATGCATATAAAACATAAGCATGCATATAAAACTCAAATACTTCTCCCCCTTTTTGTCAATCATCAACAAAGGGGTAATCAAAACCATAAATAAAACGAGGGGTAAAAATCTTTCTTCCCCTTTATGTCAAACAAAACAAATAAAAGATAATGTTCTCCCCCTTTTTGTCTAAAACAAAAACAAAGTCAATAAGGGGTGACTTTAAAAACATGATATCATTGAAAATATGTCAATGAAGCATCTTGATACCAAAATAAAATAAACAAGGATAATAAGTGTTATATGCTATATACATTCATGAAGAGGAAGACGCTAAGTTAGCTTCCCTACACATATGCATTACATGGAAGGGATGACAAGCCCCATTCACATAACATATTATGTAATGCATAAGAGGAAGATTGTGAAGCTCCCCCTACACACGTATATCATATAAAGAAGAGTTGTCAAGCTCCTCAATTTATAATATACTCAACATGAATCTATATGTAAGAGATGTTAAGCTCTCCTTGCATATAGGAATTACAAATCAAAATTTTGAATATTTTCTTTAAACAACATATGAGATGCAATTGTAATTAAACATAAATCTGAATTCCTAAAACATGAATCTCGATACTAAATGTATTCAAAACAAAATTTGAATTTCTTAAATACGATACCAATTGTAAATATTTTATCATTGAAAAGATTTTACATAGAACATTGATACCATTGTAAGAATTGTTCATTTTAAAACATATAAACAATTTTAATCATAAAGTGTAGGAGTACAAATACCAATTGAAATACAAAATCATATTTTCCCCCCCCTTTATGAATACAAATAAAGTCATGCATAGTCTTGATAACAATTTAAAAGTAATCAATTTAAACAAAATTGAAACTCAAGCACTAGCATAAACACAAACATATATATGTATGAAAATAGATACTAATAGAAATTGATATACTTGGAATTTAAAGCATACATACATACAAAACATATATGAGTATACAAGAGATCAAAATGATACCAATTGAAAGAGTTCAATGATACCAATTGACATAGCAATAGGTCAAGTGTATACATCATATTATCTACCACCCAATCATAATTCAAGTTTTAAAGATTTTCAATTTAGGGCATACATGAACATGATCTCCCATCCTACCGCCCTTGGAAGGTAGGGGTTTTCAAAGATAAATTTGAAAATGTAGTTTTGTTTTGAAAATCACTACCAAATGAAGAACACCGCAACTAGTTAAATGGAAAACTTGTTAACTAGCACGAAATCCTTCAAGCATGAATAAAACAAAATGAAATTCACATGATAATCATCACTCTAACCAATAAAGCATAACTCATGAGAAACAAAACATGAGCAATAGATATGAGTGTACAAATAATATGTGAAGATCATAATCATGAACAATATTTCATTAAGCTCAATTATTCCTTAAAACATAATTCCATCAAAACATGAAAAATCATATAAAACTCCTTATTTAATCTTCAAGGCATATGTATGTCTAATACAAGCTAAAATATACATACATATCCAAAACTCAACGAGTCCACTAAATGAATATTCATGAAGGCACGTGGCTCAAAAGATGTATATGTATAAGATTAGTTTGAACTAGATGGACATATACATGAAGTTAAACATAAATACATGAAACATGAAAACTAAATTTTCATCACAACAATTTCATTTCAAGGTATATGTATGAATTGTCAAACATGAAGTATACATACATATCCCTAAACACAATTGAGTCCATATATAGATTTGCATGAAAGGCAAATGACTCAAAGGTATACATGTATATCTTAAAGTTTGACAATAATACACATATACATGAAGTGAAAACTCATAAAACAAATCAAAAATGGAATACAAGTTAGAAATGTATGAATCATCAAAACTAGACTATACTAGCACATCTAATGGGTTCAAATAAGCGTTCAAGCTCATATATATGATTTATTTGTGGCCCACTCTATGTACAAGTATATAACTAGTCTTAATGAAACAAACATCTAAACATATATTCAAACATGAAGCATCAAAACAAATATAAAAGTCATCATGATAAAACTAAAAATGATTACTATGTAAATTCACATGTATTAGATTCATGATGTACATTATAGCTTAAACAAAAGTGAGAACACTAAATGTGAATCAAATAAGCATGTGTGTCTCAAATACTATACATGTATGTCAAGGATCTAATAAACATGGAATGAACATCCTAATCCATAGACAATGAAACATGCTATAAAACATCAAAACATGCTATAAGCAATGAAATGGAAAGCATGTAAACATAAATGGGAGTAAAGGATTGTTACCAAACCGAAGAATCACTCTCCTTGTCTCCAAAACATGGTGGTCCTCTCCACAAACCTTCCCTTGAAAGTGATGCATCCAATTTGATTTCCTTTAAGTACGGAACGCATCCACTCCAAGGTGTCATCACTCTCACGTCATGTGAGAGCCCACACCTACATTAAACAAAGGAGGGGTGGTCTCTGGTACCCACATCTTGTTGGGTCCATGGGGGTTAGTCCCTTCTCTAACCCAAACAAATTTCTTTGCTAATTAGTAGTATGTAATCTATCAAAACAAAATTTAGCAAGGTGGCCCTTACGTCCACAATGTGTACATGAGTACACATGAGCATACATGTGTTGATGGTGTCCGTGAGGAGCATGTGTATGCCGTGGAGGGTGTGCATGCATAGAAGTTGGAACTTGTTTCTTTCGAACCAAGGTTTCCAATCGTGAGTGGTTCATGGCACATTGGCTCATAGTGGAGCCCAAACAATCCATTTTCTTCTTTAACAAATTTATATCATTTTCGAGCATAGAAGAAGTGGAACATACAATGGGTGATTTAGGTGAAACTACCCTAGCATGGCAAATATGAGAATCAATCTTATTTTGCAAAATAATATTTTTCTCTAAGCAAACATTTAAATCATTGGAAATAGAAATGATTTTGTTTTTCAAAACACATTTCTCTTTTAAAACAAAATAACTCTAGAAGACAAGTTTTCATTTTTCTTCAAAAGAACATGGCAATCATTTTTAGATTTTAAAAATTCATTTTCTTTAAGTGCAAGTTCTAATTGAGATTTCAATGAATCCCTTTCATTATAGACCTCAACTTTCTCTTGCAAAACATTGTTAAGTCTAGCATGCAAACTCTTATTTTCTTGTTCAATTCCTAGACTCTTCTTTTTCAACAAATTATATTTTTCTATCAATTTTTTCACAAACAATGGAAAGTTCTTCCATTCAAAGCATGAGGATCAACATAATCATTTGAAGAACTGGCACAATCATTACTATCTAGTTGAGATTCCGATGTACCTCAAGGGAGTCATTCCTTGGACCATATAGCATTGTTGTGGCTCGGATTTCTCCGCTAGATTCCTCTTCTTGGATTGGCAATTGAAGCTTGGAGGTGGTGGTTGTTGTCAACTTGTTCCACACTACAAAAGCGGAATCAAAGTTAGAAACCGTAAAAGATATTCTTTAGATAATGTTCTTCTAATGGCCTCTAGGGCTTGTGCATTGGCCCCTATATGATTGCAATCACCAAGATAACATCTCTGGTGGCCGCAAGGAAAACATGCAAACCTAGGGTCTTTAGGTACATGGACATCCTATACTTCCAAACATCAATGTTGGAAGGTCAAAGCTAGGAGGGGTCATGAAGTCCATGGTAAACTATATATGAATGTGCAAACAAACAATGCAAATGAGATTAGCAAGCAAATGGATCACTCCTAGGATGTTAAGCCTAAGTATCAGGAGCACTAGCTCTGATACCATTGAAAAACACCTAGAGGGGGGGGGGGGGTGAATAGTTGTGAGTGCTAATCTAATAAACTAAATGCAAACTAAGTGTGCTAAATGCGGAAGCTAATGCAAATCTTGCAACACACTTAATACAATCCAACAAGTGTAGCCGAATTCCCCTTGCGAGGCTCTGGACTAACTCCTCTTGATTCCCCTAGATATGGGTTGAGGCGCTATGTGAAGCTCTTGTTGATGAGTATAGGTGATGCACAAACACACAAGTAATTCAAGCAATGTGCACACACAATCAAGCCAAGCAATCAAGGATATAGCAATATGAATTAATGCAAGGCAATAAGAAATATGCTCAACACAAGCAAGTATGATATGAATGAAGTATGATACTTTGCACAAAGTAAATGAGAGAGAGTTAGAGAGACAATAGGAGCAATTGCAAACACCAAGATTTGTTTCGAGGTTCGAGCACCTTGCTCTACATCCCCGCCTACACCACCGTGTAGGATTTCCACTATCTCAACTCCCACCGAGAACCTCTACCGAAGAGGATTTCTTACAACTCTAGGAGTACCAAACTCCTCTCTCAACAACAACCTCCTCACAACCGAGGGGTTAGGCCCGTAGCCAATACAACAACCATCCACACACCTCTACTGAAGAGCTCACAACCAAACTCCACCTCTACCGAAGAGGGAGCAAACCAATACACTCCGATCACCTCTACCGAAGAGGATACAAACAAATAAAGGAGGGTTTTACAACAAGTGGTTCAAAAACCACAAACTCTCTTTTTCTTTCTTTTTCCACAAAACAAAGATCCTAATATTTAGGATAGAAGATATAGCTCAAGTGTGGAAAACAAGTGTTTTTGGAAACAAGCAACAAAGAAAAATCTTTGGGAAATACTTGCAATATGATAGATTGAAGATCTAAGCAAAATCCCAAAAACCTATTTTTCTTTGATTTTCCAAAACCCTAAAACAATAAGATGAGAAGTTTTGCACTTAAAACTCTTTTGAAAACTCTTTTTAAACACCTCAGAAAACTGGAAATTTTTCTCTTAGAAACTTGGCCAAAATCCCAAAGAGATGGGGTTTATATAGCCCCTATACAAACTAGCCGTTAGGCTGAGTTGGCAGTCTGACAGACTGCCGGTCGACCGGTTCCGGTCGACCGCCAACGGTCAAAAATGTGACCGTTGGGCAATAGCGGTCGACCGGCCCGGTCGACCGAAACATCCTGAGAGCAGAACTCTCATCTCGGTCGACCGGCCCGATCGACCGTCCCAGAGACTCCAAAACGTGCACAGACTTGTGCACGTCGGTCGACCGTCCCGGTCCGACCGGCCTATGGTGCGGTCGACCAGTCCGGTCGACCGACTTGGCCTGTCAGCCAGTCCTCAGTTCTGCACAGATACGGGATTTGAAAATAGGTCTTTTCACTCAATAAAAATCCCATAAATTCACAGTAAATCAAAAAATAGTTTTAATCACAATAAAAACTGTTTTTTCTAAAAATATGTTTTTCTAAAACTTTTTTATCATTTTATATTGAAACTCAAACAAGTGATAAAAATTTCAAGACATATATCAATCATATCAATTCATTTTTGTGTCTTGCCAATTTTATCAAAAACAAAACTTGTATTTTATCAAACTAGAATTTTCCAAACATGAATAGGATAGTCAAAATAAGTTTGTTTAAAAAATTAGCATGCATGTATAGAATGAAGCAACTATACATATATCAATTTAAACTTGTTTTTGATAAACTATTCATGAAAACCAAAACTCAATCATAAAACGTGTGTGATTTGTGCACTTGAGCATATCAACTAAACTAAGCTTTACAATATGGATCTAAAACTCTATCTAAACTAGGATACCTAAGTCTTCTTGTCGATCTTCCATCTTCAAGTAGACTCGGTCCAAACTCCGTGATTCTCCAAGTGCAAAGGTATGATCTTTAAGCTTTGGCACCGGAATCATCATGAATAGCTTCTAATCATCTTGTTGAAGCTAATCACCAACCTAATATCCTGTTTACTGATCTGAAACTTAGAAACACAAGAATATTAGTAAACATAACTACATGAGTG